>JAJOOR010010360.1:0-47279 GCA_036250505.1 Solanum acaule | reverse complement strand
TCCCGATTTCCCCCCTTTGATTATGCTTATTGCTCATGGTCATTTAATTGCTTCTGCGACCAAGGATATGTAATGATACGCTATGAGGCTTGTTTGGGGTTCCTTCGGGTTCCCCATTCGCCGGTCACGTCTAGGCCCTAGGCTTGGGTCGTGACAGTTTATGAGGACTTTGAGTTATCTGAATTCGTCCCCATATCAGTGCTCAATACTACTCCCAAAATATAACTTAGCGCATATGTTTAAAAACATTTCCTCATCCTCAACTTTGAGATTATTACTCAAAAGGTTTCTGTTAAAAGAGATAATTAGTTATTGGGAATACTTAGTTCCCATATCTTCATTTTGAAAAATGAAACTCAATTCTACTCATCCTCGTACTCAAGTACTCAAATCTTAAAACAAATTTTAAAAGATTGTAAAAGACTTCTCAAAATGACTTGAAAGAACTCTCAAGACTTAACTCTTAGCTCTACCTTGAATTTGAATTATAAATTCAATGTTATAATTCATGTTATGAATGATCTCTCGACGTTTAGATGTATTTTAGAGTCATTAGAATCAATAGGGAGTAAAGGTACCCTTTGAAAAAACTCAAGATGGGACAAACGATAGAAAAGAGGCTGGGGCAGGCGACCCTGGCGCACTGAGTGGGGCGGGGCGCCATCCCCTGATCTACAGGAAATTTTCATGGTGCACTGGTGGGGCAGCATGCCAGCCTCTGCCTAGAATTCCCCGACGAATTTTCTTTCTCGTTTTCTGACCCTAATTTGCCTAGAATAGAATGGTTTCTTCCAAACACACTTAGATTCAAATACCCCACATAAGTACACGATTATCTACTCAAAACAACCCTCAAATCACTAACATTCATCTGAAGATTTCATCAAATCCCCAACAATCAAGATTAAGAATGAAATTTCAAGAAAACTCATCAAGAATTCAAATCCTTCAAACTCAAGAACGAAATTACAATAAAATCACATGATTGGAGTATGGGTGAACGAACCCAAAAGTATGAGAACTCACATACCTCTTAGGGATCAAACCCTTGGTGAAATTCCGCAACAAAAATCAACAATCTTGACGAACGCCTTGAACCTTCCCTCTATTCTCCTCTTTTCTCTTCTTGAAATCTCTTCTAAAACCCTAAGCGTAAATTAGGACTGCAAAACTGGCGTAAATCAGATTTGACCCCAAAATATTTACTAATAAAGTTTTAAATCTGAAGGGGTAAGGAAAAGACCTAAATACCCCTTATAATTTTTGGGTAACTTTCCTTAACTGGACATGCATATTTCAAATGGCCATATCTCCCACATCCGAACTCAAAACGTAGCAAACTTGGTGATGTTGGAAAGAGGATTCAATGACCTTTCATTTGATATCTTATGGGCAACCTAACTCATCATATACTGAAAGTTATGATCGTTTGAAGTTGACCTAAAACTCACAACTTAAGCATAACTTGCAAAATTCTCAATTTAGCTCTTTCAAAATTAGTTCTTACTAATTTTAGCTCTTTTTAAGGTGGGATGTTACATAGCCGATGGGAAATGGTTCTGGCTAGTGATGTGATGTAAAGTCGATGGAAAATGGTTTTGACTAGTGATTTGATATAAAGCCGATGGGAAATGGTTCCGGCTAGTGATATTGTGCCGATGGGAAATGGTTCTGATGAGAGATTGATTATTAGGATTTGTTGTATTTGATGTTTATATGTGACTTGCGTATTATTTTGCACTTGTTGCGTGTGACATATCTACTTGAAATTGAGATTGACCTACTTGATTTGTTTGATTGTTGATTTTTTACTATTGGACTATAAGTGTAGGGCCTTGTGAGTGGTATATTGTTGAATTTTTAGGTTTGGTTGATTTCTATATAGGTTGTAGTTTGAAGAGGTTCGATTGGAGTGTAAGGGTTTCTCGATTCCTAGCTAGATGCCTTGCTTATTTGGTTTTTTGTTGCGTACCGTATTGTTGGTACTCTCCTTGCTTCTACACTTGTGTAGGTTCTGAGCCCGGATCAATGTGATATCTTTCTCTCTCTTCCGATTTTGAGGCTTGTCAAAGATTTTGAGAGGTAGCTGCTTGTAATTCCACCGGACCCACCCTCTTGTTCCTTTACTTTATACTTTGTTCTATTTGAGAAACAAAAACTGAGATTTGTACTTACATCTGAATTCCTCACTTTATGTACTAGTGGCTTGTACATGTGACAATCACATTTTGGGGTATTGTTTAGAATGAAAAGGTTTTCCGCTATTGTCTAGTTCATGTTTTATATTTCCACTTTTCTTTAATTTTTATTGGGTTGAGGTTGACTTTTCTAGGTTGGAGTAGACAAGTGGCATCACGTCCATTTTTGTATCGTGACAAATGGTATCAAAGCCCCGGTATCATAGGTCTCACGTGTGTATAAGCCAAGTTGAAATAGAGTCTTGGGGATAGCTATAGAGACTTCTCTACTTATCGTTGAGAGTCTAAGAAGACTATTAGGAAACTTCATTTTATTCATCTTTTCTTATCGTATGCGTTTACCTTTGCTACTGTTGATTTGCCACATGTTGCTTTTGCAGATGCAGAGGACCAGAGCTTCTGTTTTCAAAGGTAAAGGGGAAGAAGTCCTCGAGCTTGTTCTAGAGACCCTAGCTAGGGGTAGAGGTAGGGCTCAAGCTAATGGTTGTGCTTGCAGAGTACCACTATTTATAGGTCGTGCTGGTAGAACGACACCAGCCAGAAGTCAACCTAGAGATGCTTCTCATGAGCCACAAGCTGAGGTTGCGGAAGACAAGATTCCTCCCGAGTTTGGAGCTTTTTTGTTTCAGGAGACTTTGTTTAGGATGCTAGGCGTGTTAGAGAACCTCTTTCAAGGTAGTATGAAAGGTTCTCCTTATTCTAATTTTGAGGCTTGTCAAGGATTTTGATATGTAGATGCTTGTCACCGAGGTAAACCCTCTTGGTCCTTTACTTTATGTTTTTTCTATTTGAGAAAAAATAATGAAATTTGTAAATACTTCTAAATTCCCCACTTTATGTATTTAGTGTCTTGTACACGTGCCAACAAGATTTTGGGGTATTGTTTAGAATGAATAAGTTTTTTGCCTTTGTCTTGTTCTTGCTTTATATTTACACTTTTGTTTCATTTTCATTGGATTTAGGCTGTATTGTCTTGGTGGGAATAGAAAAGTGTTGCCACGTCCATTTTTGGGTCGTGACACCTCAAGAAGGATTTTAGTGGATCCATATGTTAATGTTGTGTTCTATACGCTGGTAAGGTATAAGGCGGCTCTTGTAAGTGGGTAAGACATTATATCATCACAGGGGTCATAGTGATGGTTTTCGGTTAGAGAAACTCCCTAATAAAGTAAAGTGTTTATATTTTAGTATGTTTTGTCATTGTATCTTGTATTGTGAATATAAATGATTTTTCTCCATGTGAATGCTTTACTTCAATTGAGTAACTTCAGTCCTTTAGCTCAGTTATCTGTTTCATTTAGCTTTATTACATACCGTACATTCCATATACTGATATCATTTAATGTTTCATCGTTTCATGATGTCGATACAAGTATTTAGTATAATCAACAGTTGCTTTGTTGAGACCACATCACTACTCAGTAGCTTTTGTTGAGGCCTCCTTTCTTTTCGAAGGATTCATAATAGACATAGTTTCTAAGTAAGATTACTTTCCCACGCTAGTATTCTCCACTCAAAAATTAATTAGGCTATAGCATAAGACTGCGGACCTGGATAGAGGTATTATTTAACAACCACATAAATTTACCCTCTCACTCAAGAATACATAATAAATAGACATAATGAATCAAGGGCTCGTCAATTTATAGAGTTACCCACGTTGTTGAACAAGTATAGAAAAAATAATGGCAAATTTATATTAAACATAATGTAAGTCATATTTCAAAAGGTTCCATAACACACCCTAGATAGAAATTTAGCTACTCATAATAGTATTAAGAAATTCAATAATAGAACTCATGACAAGAGGAATTAAGAAGAAAGAGGAAAAAATGTGAGGCGAATCTATATTTTATCTCCAAGCGTGTTCTTGCCTCCAAATATCCAATGTCCCTTTTCCAAAGTCATTTACTAGGGTATTTAAAGGACCTAGATGTGTAGAGAATCAAATAACCTAATCCAAATTTGCTGGAATAGTTTTCTTGGCTCATCTGGACTCTCGCTTCATAGGGATCAAAAGTTTACTCTAAATTATCACTTGCTTGTAGGCTTGATTGGTTGTCCCATGAGGTGAGGATATTGAGTGAATTTGGCCTTGATCCAATCATCATTTCTTTACTTCAAATCAGACCAATATCTCATATTTTTTTATTATGTTCATTTGACATACTTCATACACATATTAAACTCATAATAGGCTCAAAACATATGGGATAACGATGTGACAATACAATTATGATCAAGATATATGAGGTGATATTGTACTAGAAATATCCACTTTTAGCTAAATGTTAAGCACGCATAAAAGTGAGTGTGAAAAGTGTAAGATTTTTGCAACTCAATTCATTGCTCTATATTTATGTTTGTGTCATATGTTCACCATTCACCATAACTTGTATTATCATTATTACCTTTGATGACTAATTTGATTATCTAGAAAGGGAAATACCTACTTGGGGGCATGGGGTTTTAATTAGAATGACGATGGTAATTGATGAGTTCAGTATGTAACCAATAATTAGAAGAAAAAACATATTTGTTTTTCAAATATGAGAAATTATCAAACGATTTATTTAATTAATAGCAAGTTGTGCACTTGTTATCCCCTTAGACTTCCTCTTGTTCTTGATAGATATCAAAAGATCTTTTTATTTAGTTTTTGATCTTTTTTCGGATAAAGATATCTCTATTCCAGTATTTTAACCTTCTTTTGCTCCTTTTCTATGTTACAATTTTCTTCTCTACTATCGCCATATTTCTTATGCTTTGTGAGGCATATGCTTTTTTCTCTTCTCGTAGATTGTGATTATGGTAATGACTATATATGGTCATTGAATATGAATTTTTTATTTGTCTTTCAATGGACAAGTAAGATATCATCCTAACCTGTTACTTTATTTATCAATTTTTTGTGACAACAATGAGTCCGATTCAACCTTTATGATTCATAGTAATTTGTGAATCTACTTCTATCATTATCTCTCTATCTAATTTTGTTTCACAAAGAATAATATTTTCTTAACCTTTTATTTTCTATGACTCTATTGAGGTGAAATTTAATTCCTTATTAGACCAAAGTAAAGACACAAAACAAAATGAAAACATAAAATTAATTAAAAGATAAATGTTTCAACAAACATAAAACGACAACAGAACAAAACAAAAAACATAACACGACAACAAAACAATAAAAACAAACAAACACAACATGATAATAAAATAAAACAACAAAGTAAAGTTTATTAAGATCTAAAGCCTAAGCTCTAAGTCAATCTCCTCCTGATCATCAATATCGGTGTTCTTGGCCAATTGATTAGGACGGTTGGCAAACAATTTCTAATCTTGAATAAGTAGAGGAAAAATAGGTGCACCTTCAAAAACACGAGCCACCTGAAGAACCATGACTTGCTGCTGTAACGACCCAAAACGTCTTTAATTACAAAGGAATAATGTTGGGCAAAAACTGGTCGCTTCGACTCGCTAAAGCGAGCCAGATGCCGCCAGGACGGTGGCGCTCCAGCGGTCCAATGAGAGCCACGGTGGGATATTCGGGGGGCAGAACTTGTATAACACGAAACCTTATTTTCTCCTTTTGCCAAAAACACCAAAAACACCAAAAAGAGGCGAGGATCACCCCCAGAAAACCCTAAAAGGTTGCTCTGAGCTTGGGAAGGAAGGACAAAGAGTGTGGACTAGTCGGTAGTAGTCATATCTAGAATTTCCTTTAAGGGATAGAACGATTAAGTATGATCAAGAACAGAGCGAGTAAGGGTTAGAGCCTCTAAGGCATTGGGAATTATAACGGTGGAGGAACGAATAATTTATTGCATGTTTCTTGCTAGTCAATTTCTTATATTATGCGGTGGGTATCGGGTTGACCATCCATTACTTCTTCGCCAATACCTTTTAGCTTTCCTTTAGTTGCTACTTTTTCCCAGTCCACGCCCAATCAGAGTAGTCAGTGTGCCTGCTCCGTCCTTCTTTGACGAAATGGATTATGTAGGAGAGGTTCGGAAGATGATGCCTAGCAGTACGCGTGGTTGTATTGATACTACTCTTGCTATGCCTTTTTGGCATAGTCTAGTTGCAGGACCAGTGATGTTTAATAGGTGAAGACGAAGATAATCTCCAAAAAATTCTACTTTCCCTTCTGCATAATGGAAGTTGCGTCATTTATAATTTTGTTATACTGTACTCTTAGTAGCTCTTGTACCTGTTTAGACTAGATCCCTGGGGTTTTAATTACTTTACAAGCCTTAACTTTGAAACGTTTAAGTTCTTATTTTATATAAATCTCCATGAATTTTTCTCTATCTTAGTTTTCTTAATCTTCCGCATGCGTTAAATAGTTGGGAATGGAGGGTTCTTCTACTTAGGTTTTAGAGTAGGTGCCCGTACGACCCAGTGGGTTGGGTCGTGACAAATCGGTATCAGAGCTCAGGTTACTGATCTCCCAGTACAAGAGAAAATGTGGAATAGACTCCTGTGGATTGGTGTGTTGATGTCCACATCTAATCTTCAGGAAGCTATGAAGCATTCTAGGAAGTCTTTTCGTTTCTTCTTTCCTTCTGTGTGAATTGTCGCTTGTGGTATGGGTTGAGTCCAATTGGTATCTCTCGATTCCAATTGGTGTCTCAACAAAGTGAACTGGACACTGTAGTCCCGGCTGAAGGGACGCAAGCAAAATAAATTGGAGATGAGAATGTTCCAATTGGTATCTGGCCTTAGAGGCTATATAGATGCATGGATGATCAGTAATGAACATCTATGGAATGAACTGAGTAATAATTGAACTTGTTTGTGAGTTGTAACCTGAAACTGTGAATGTGTGCATGTTATTGTTTAAAAATAATTGCTTGAGTTTCGTGAGCTTGTTGTCAGAAAGAGAGTCGTCACTAAGTTTGGTGCAAAGGTCTAGATAAGCTACGATGTGATTCGTAAAGCAAAATTTGGGTGTGTATTGCGAACGACTATAACCATGTGAGTATATGGGCATATCCTAGGGATGTGCATGTCTGTGGTGTAAAATAATGTGAAAGGATTCTAGAGTGCGTACCGTGGGGTTGACAATGACTATCCTAGCGACGAGAATTATCCTAAATGCTTAGTTATAACCTGGGAATCAAGGAAAAATTTTAGAAACATGGGAAGAACCCAGGCAATGGTGACTTAGGTTCTATTCCCATCGGGGCAGCTAGGGAGAGATTAATCCCACCAGGGCGACACCGCTAGGGTGGAATTTCTCCCGCCAGAGTAGGACAGGGCAAGACAGAATCTCAGCCCTGTCTCCCCTATTTTCCCTAGTCACACATATGGACCCTAATTGTACCTAGGTTAATTCCTGTCGTACAATCAGTACTAAGCAATAGAACAGGAATTTATAATCACCTAGTATTTAAATATTAGCGGTGAAAAACAACAAAAAGTAGCATCCATGTGCTTACATAAATATAAGGAAAAACAAAAGAGAAAGTGAAGATCATTCATAATATGCCAATAAGGGTGAAAATCGAATCAGGGTCCATGGCAATGGGAAGTGTTGCTCTCGGACCCCATGTCCTCGGGGGCTATCTCACCGGTCCACGTGTCACTCAACTAGGGAAACTCCGCAAAGTCTTCATGCTTGAGTGTGGGAAGCTTTTGCTGGAGGGCGACGCAGGAGAAAATGACCTTCAAGGTCTTCCATATCTGACCCAATAGGCAATCGCTCGCTAAATTATTCTTCATCTCCCATCGCAATTGGTGGCGCAACATCTCCAACACAAGGGCAGTGGAGGGTGGAACCGATGTCGAGGTACTAGCTTGGGAACATCCAAGTTTCCTCCGGACGACCGGCAGATCCTTCTTCGCCTATGCACTTGAGAGTGGGGGCTGGGACCGGGTAGGAAGAGTGTCGTCGCCTGCACCGTCTGTCCCTCCCTCATCATCCGCCTCCACAGCCGCCTGACTGCTACTGGCCCTGTCCGTCCTCTTCCTCTTGCTCCTGGAGATAGAACCCTGTCTAATCAAAAGAGGCTGAAAAGGGGGATCCATAGGAAGTACCTCGTCAGTAACCAGGAGGGGCACCCCCGACAACTTGCACATAACAGTCACCAACCCAAGTAAGAAGAACACCTTTTTGTTGCCCTGTTAGAATACTTTCCATTCTGAGATGATCTCTTCGCCCACATTTAGTCCAATGCCCTGTATAGTGCATGCCACCACCAAAGCCTGAGGAAATGTTACGTCGTGTAGTTGCCCGACGGTCGGATCCTCTTGGTAACCAAGTGTAGCCACCTCTTTGCATTCGGTGACTAGTTAGTGCTAGTGATGCCTTCTGTAGTAGCCTAGTAAACCTTTTCCTAGCTTGCAACCTTAGCTAGTATGTCCTTCAGCCAGCCCAGGTCTATCTCTTTCAGCCTGGCCTCGTACTTTATGTTGGGAACCTCGAGCACATCAAGTACATTATTAATGAATGGAGCGTTCAAGGGGATGTCAACTCCCCGGATGCAGATGGTACGGTGGGGATCATCCTAGAGAACGGTAGGTAGGATGGCATAGAACTACCTCACCCATGTAGAGCGCGTAACAGGGGGAGCCTCTGTCAGTGGAGCCCATCCGAACTCCATCAGCTGGGGATAAAAGGTAGGCGCCTTCTCCTCTAGGTTCAGTAAATGAAAATCCCTCTTGTGGCAGAACTTGATGTTTCGGTGGTAGTGGTACCTTTCCCGACTTGAGGCATCGAGAAACCAGACGAAGGGTAGATTTTCCTCATTGAAAGTAGCCATGGTAGATCAACCTGCAATTGTTATGAAGGGTACACATTAGAACTCTGTGGGGTTAGATAATGTTGGGCTAAGAAAATAATTTTTTTTGAATTAAGTGGCAACGGGTCACTGCCCCACTAAATCCCAACACAGCGGCCCAAATCTCGCCACATCGGGATGAAGGAGGATGCCACTGTGAGATGAAGGCCGCCAAACACCAGGTGCGATCATGGATCCCCTCCTCCCAAAAAAATCCCGTTTTCAACAAAATTTCAGTAGATCAGAGTCTATAAGGTGTCGTTGAATCGAGAGATGCAATTATTCTAGCAAAATAACCCATGAATAATGTCCAAATCCGAGTTTTACACCAAGAAACTTTTCAACTTCCCCCACCCATTTTGGCTTTGTTTCAACTATATTTTTGCGAAATCCTTATGCTCAGAACATTATAGGAACGTTGTGAACGTAAGGGGAGTGTACATGCTACATTTTTCTAGCAAATCAAACAACCTATGTTCAAAATTTTGAAAACTACCCTAAGATTATTTCAATCAATTAGTTATTGACATGCAATCATAATTATGTAAGCAATGAAGTGAATAACGTAAGGAGCAAGAACTTTACCTTGAATTTGACGTTCAGAGCAAAGTGTTTGAGAGGATTTTTGAGAGTTTGAATGAGAAAAGCAAGAAATAGGGAAACAATTTCCCTCCCCCACCCCCTGTATTACCTACAATCTCCCGCTACAGTGGGAGGTCCCTCGCCATAGCGCCCCCGCCTCAGCGGAAGGACTAACGCTTTGGTGGGGTCAGGCTGTGTAAATTGGACGCATTTCTTTTCTCTTTGTGTTTCTTCATTTCCCTAATCGAGTCTTTGAGTGTAGAATCCTTCGTGTTTCAAAATTAATAAACCACCATTCTTCATGGTTTCGTAATGGATTGATTCGTTAGTTTAGAAGTACTCTGAAAAAGGGTGCATGATTATGCCTTCGTAAGTCATTCGGGGATGAACAAGGGGTAAATTAGTATCTATTGTAATGACCTGAACCATCTTTAATTAGGGAAGAAAAAATGTTGGGGAAAAATTGGGCCTATCAGCCCGCGAGAGCAAGCCAGATGCCACCAGGGCGGTGTATCTCCAGCGGGCCAGAGATCACCAGGGCGGGATAGTCGGCGGTAGAACTTAAATAACACAAAACCTTATTTTCTCCTTTTTCCAAAAATACCTAAAAGAGGCGAGGATCACCCCAGAAAACCCCGAAAGGCTTCGCTAAGCTTAGAAAGGAAGGACAAAGAGATTTCTAGCGTAAGGATGTCAATAGCTTGCGGATTTCCGGTCAAAATCCACCGTCTCGTCATTCAGAAGCCTGAATTGGAGCTATAAATCGTGTGAAGCTGCTTGGCGCCCAGGAAGGCTAGGTTTATTTAATTGAGTAGTGATAAATCTGTGACTCATTGTGTAGTATATTGGTAATTGACGGTAGTATTCATGAGTAGGCTTTTGTGCACCGAAAAAGAGATGATTTTACGTATATCCATAAGTGTTACATCAAAAGTATACCATAGGAAGAAGCCTTATCCCGTGAACTAGGGTTATGTAATGGTTGATACTCTGCGTTGTGAAACAAACTCGTTAATGATGTCGTGAGATGCATACATATATGGAATTAGGAATACTATGGTTCATACCTAATGAGAAGACTAAAGTATGTACAATTGCGTGCCATAAACCCAATACTTGATTGTATGGAAGTAAGTATGTATGTTATGGATGTGATTGTGATTGTGATTGTGTTGTTTGGATCGGGTGTCACATACCGACACACTAACTGGGATAGGATGTCACGTATCGACATACATATTGGAACGGGTGTCACGTTCCGACACACTAACTTGGATCGGGTGTCACGATCCAACACACTAACAGTTTGGACGTGGGTTCCATGAGAGGACCACTTGTGATTGATATTTTCGTATCTACCTGCTATAGACAATGTGGAATCGAACATGTTTCCTGAAATAATTATTGGGTTGTACATTATGTTCTTATATGTGAATTCGTGGTGTCATAAGGTAATTGGATATATTTAGTTAATGAATGAATTGTGAATGGTCGGGTCCAGATCGGGATGCTAGTGGGCACCTAGGGTCCCGACGTTGTCATGGTTATTTAGAAAGGTGGTCATGTGTATTGCCGTTGAGGAATGTGGGTGGTATCATGTCGTAGTGTTACCAGTTGGGTTTTACCCCAGAAGGTTATCGCATTGAAACGATAGCAAGCCTTGATAGAAGTACCATGGGGTTACAAGTTGAGTGGTGATAGGAATGAAGTAAGGGCTAGTCGTGAGTGTGGACCGGTCGGTAGTAGTCATATACGAAATTTCCTTTAAGGGATAGAACGATTAAGTATGATCAAGAACGGAGCGAGTAAGGGTTAAAGCCTCTAAGGCATTGGGAATTATAAAGGTAGAGGAACGAACAAACTTATTGCATGTTTCTTCCTATTTGATATCTTATATTATGCGGTGGGTATCGGGTTAACCACTGATTCCTACCGGTATGTGTGGTTGTACTGATACTACTCTTGCTATGCCTTTTTGGAATACTCTGGTTGGAGGACTAGTGATGCTTCATAGGTGAAGACGAAGACAATCTCCAACAGCTTCTACTTCCCTTCCGCATGGTGGGAGCTGCGTCATTTATAATTTTGTTATACTATACTCTTAGTAGTTGTTGTACCTATTTAGACTAGATCCCTGAAGTGTTAATTACTTTACAAGTCTTAACTTTGAAACGTTTAAGTTCTTATTTTATATAAATCTCCATGAATTTATCTCTATCTTAGTTTTCTTAATCTTCCGCATGTGTTAAATGGTTGGGAATGGAGGGTTCTCCTACTTAGGTGTTAGAGTAGGTGCCCGCACGACTCAGTGGGTTGGGTCATGACAACTGCGGTTGGTAGAAAACCGACCGTGGGCATCCAGGCCTTTTGCGAGGACCGCACACCACTTAATTCCCTAAATGGAGATGGTAAAAATGTCATTGGCCGCACAACATTGTTGGGGTTGACTTTCGTGTACCCAATTGAAGGTAGAGGAAGGGGAGTTCCATGGATGAACAAAAAAACTTCTCATGAGGACCACCTCTTATCTAGGTTCCCTTAGATTTGTTCTTATGTTTGTGTTCAGTGATCCCTTGGCTCGAAATGAATACATCGCGGCAGGTTGTACAACAATAACACCAAACTCCTTCAGGATTTGGTATGATGCCTTGGTGATCTATTCCTCTTGTGGATTGTTGTTGTTGCATTTTTCTTAAAAGGATTTTTTTTTTTGAAGAATTTTAGAAATGGTTTAGTGAGGAACTGAAGAAATGTTGATCAAAATTTATAGGAGCAGAATTTATATAAAAAGATTACATAGGTTGCATGAGAAGGCATGTAGTTAATTTTATTAATTACATATAACGGGTAATTCTGGATATTTCCTATAAAACAATTCACTTTTGACCTGTTTTAGTTTTTTTAAATCATAAATGTATTAGATTGCCTGCTTCCTCTTCTTTTTTCTCTTTTGCTTACTTTTTCGCATTGATTATTATTTTTTTTCCTCAAAGAAAGAAGTGTTTAAGAATATGAACATCCAGATAATAAGTATATCATCATCTGTCCTTTTTCTTTTTTTAAAATGGAAAAAAGCATTAAATTTTATGAACTTTTATATTTATTTTTGAAATTCAACACGAATTGAAATAGAATTGTAGAACTATCAATGCTAGATAAGCACATCAGCAAATGCACACAAAAAAAATCTAAAAAATTTAAATTGGATTTTGTGTCACATGTTTTACTTCTGAGTAGTTATTTTTATAAGTTGAATAAAAAAATAATTATTTGTCTAAAAAAAATCATTTATTTCTATTAAGAGATTAGCGGTGTTAAATGTTATTTCAATCTTATTTACACTAGGGAAAAAGCTAAATGAAATCCGTTTAAATATATAAACCAAAAAAAAAACAATCAAATCAAACATTTTTTATTTGAATTTCTTATGTCTTTTATAGTCACGTGAAATATGAATTCATTAATTCAGTCAAACAAGAACTACAAGTAAAATTATTTATAATATAGAAAATAATTTTTCCATTCTTCCACCAAACACTAAGAAACGTATTTTGCAAAGAAATATTTCTACGATACCAAAGACCCAAATAGTTTTAGTTTTCGATTGTAAGGGAGCATTTAATTTTAAGAGGGAACATTTAAAACCAATTTATCTTGCATGAAATATGACATGGGAATTTTGTATCCTACGTAGCGTCCTATGTGTATTATGTCACGTAGGACACATATGTCTACTTGTTGAATCTTATACTAGTTCAAGTGTCTTCTTGTGCATACCTAAAGTTGGAGGACATAGATGTCACCTCAAGCAAGCTAAAAAATATATTTATGTATTATGCATAATTAATAGCAAGTCCTATACTCGTTACACCTCTTCAGACATTCTCTAGTTCTTGATAGGTTTTCCATGAGGTCAATTATATTTTTCTTTTAAAGAGATCTTTGTTTCAATTTTGTTTTACCTTTTGAGGTATCCTTTGTCTTCTCTTCTGGTACATTGTGATTATATTTCTTGCTATATTTGATTTTCAATATCAATTTTATACTTCTTTTCTGTGGACAAGTAAGAGATCTTCGTAATCTATTACTTACTTTATTTATTAATTTTTTTGGTGATAACACTGAGTCCGATCCGACCATATTCACAGTAATTAGTGAATCTACTTTCATCATTATCCCTATGTCTAATTTTTGCACAAAGAATAATATTTTTTAAAAACTTTTTATTTTCTATGGTTCCATTGAAGTTGGATTTATTTCTTTATTAGACCATTATAAAGATATAAAATAGACTTAAAACATAAACTTAAAAAAAGGACAAATGTTGCAATAAACATAAGGCGACAACAAAATAAAACGACAAATTGAAGTTAACTAAGAGCTAAAGCCTAATCTTTACGTCAAGCTCCTCCTAATTCGAGGTTTTGTTGCTTGGATTGACATTCTAATAGTTTAGTTGGATTCGAGAGATGATTTTAGGCATAGGTGAGGTCTTGGTTGATTTTTGAGAGGTCTCGAGCTTATTTTAGCTTTTTCAGGTGTTCAGTTAGTTTCTTGTAGTGTTCAGTTAGTTTCTTGTGGTTTTCACCAATGTCGAGTCAAGGAGACCTTAGATTCTTGTTTTAACGGTTCCATTGAGTCTAGAATATCAGGTAATATGGATTTGCATATCTAGTTTGAGTTTACGGGGCTCTGAACGAATTTTGAGAGTCATTTCAATGCGCTGAGAGTTGGCTCGTTTTTTGGTACTGATGTGCCTCACTTTCACGAAAAGGTGTTTCACGATCGCGAGGATAGAAAAAGTGAGACACACGTCCCAAAAGCAAATTGTCTTAGTTAGGCGGGGTTTGCTAAAGCAAAATATGGGTCGTGATCGTGATGTTCGTAAAAGCGAACCCTGGTTCACGAAAGCAAAGGTCCCCACTTTCGCGGGGTTCACTTGTGTGAACCTGAGTTTTCTTTTGCGACATCAGAGAGGGGTTTGCTTGCCATTTTTGGGCTACAAGCCCCATTTTTTTTATTTTTGAGCTTGGGGAATCCTTAGTGGCGATTTTGAAAAGGTTTCGTTGTGATAATTGATTTGTGTAAGATTTTAAGATCGTTATACTTCATTTCCCTTTGACTATTTATGGATTCTAACATCATAATTTGAGATTTGATTTGGAAAATGGCAAGGTCTGTAAAGAACTTGAGTTTTGATCTATAACGGTGATTTTCATCCCTTTTTCGAAATGGTTTTCACTAATTAGTTCCTAAAGCGATAAACATCATTTTCAAGTATTAAGTTTTGGATTCAATCCCTATTTTTGGAATTCAATTTTGTATTGATTGGCCCACTTTTCAAGAGAATTTATGTGGTATTATGGTTTTTGGAATGTTATTGTGAATACTTGCTTTGATATAGATTGTGTGGCTTTAGAAGTTATTTGGAAGGGGAAGACTCAACTCTTGGAGTGATCATTGATTGATTTAAGGCATGTAATCTCCTAAACCTTGTATTCTTGTAGAGTTCATGTATTACCTTTGTTGCTTGTGTGTTGGGAGTAATGGGAATGAGATGAAGGGTTAGTTGTCCACTAGGTAACTCTTAATGAATAAAAAGGGGTTCAAATGAAAAGGATTTGTGATAATCATGATGTTTATGAATTACCTTGTTGTAGCCTCTTGTTGATTGATTGATGAAATACTTGATAGCATGAAAGTGGACTTGAATTGTGTGAATTCTTTTCTCTTCCATGTGGTGTGGTGTTGCTTGTATACATTGATTAGTGAACACCATGACGAGACATGTGATAGTTTGATGCCGATGTAATTTTCGACAATCTTATATGATGTCAAGGTCTTTGTCGGTGAGTGTTATGATGTCGAGGTCTTTGCCAGCGATTATTATCATGCCGAGGTCTTTACCGCCGATTGTTATTAAGCCGATGAGAAATTGTTTTCACTAGTAATTTTATATATAGCTGATGGGAAATGGTTCTGGCTAGTGATATGATGTAAATTTGATGAAAAATGGTTTCTACTAGTGATTTGTTATAGAGCCGATGGGAAATGGTTCCAACTAGTGATATTGTGCCGATGGGAAATGGTTTCGGCGAGAGATTGATTATTGGGACTTGTTGTATTTGATGTTTATATATGACTTGCTTATTATTTGTGACTTATGCACTTGTTGCATGTGACATATCTACTTGAAATTAAGATTGACCTATTTGATTTGTTAGATTATTTATTGTGACTAGTGGACTCTAAGTGTAGGGTCTTGTGAGCGCTCTATTATTGAATTGTTAGGTTGGGCTGATTTCTATGCAGGTTGTAGTTTGAAAAGGTTCAGTTGGAGTACAACGGTTGCTCAATTCCATTCAAGATGTCTTATTTATTAGGTTTCTTGCTGGGTACCGTATTGTTGGTACTTACTCCTTGCTTCTACACTTGTGTAGGATTCAAGCCTGAACCCATGTGATATCTTTCTGTTTCTATTGATTTTGAGGCTTATCAAAGATTATGAGAGGTAGCTGCTTGTCATCCCACCAGACCCTCTTATTCCTTTACTTTATGTTTTTTTCTATTTAAGAAACAAAGACTGAGATTTGTACTTACTTCTAAATTCTTCACTTTAAGTATTTAGTGGCTTGTACATGTGACAATCAGATTTTGGTGTAATGCTTAGAATGAATAAGTTTTCTGCCATTGTCTTGTTCTTGCTTTATATTTCCGTTTTTCTTTTATTTTTGTTGGGTTGAGGTTGACTTCTGTTGGTGGGAATGGACAAGTGTCATCACGTCCATTTTTGGATCGTGACAAATGGTATTAGAGCTCCAGGTTCATAGGTTTCACGTGTGTATCAGCCAAGTCTAAGTTGAGTCTTGGGGATCGCTATGGAAACTTCTCTACTTATCATTGAGAGGCTAAGAAAAATGTTAGTAAATTTCCTTTTAGTCATCTTTTCTTATCATACGTGTTTACCTTTTCTAGTGGTTATTTGCAACGTGTTGTTTTGGCAGATGCCGAGGTCCAGAGGTTCCGTTTCCAATGGTAGAGGGGAAGTTGTCCTCGAGCTTGTTGTTGATACTCTAGCTAGGGGTAGAGGTACGGCTTGAGCAAAAGGTTGTGCTCGCGGAGTAACACCAGTTAGAAGTCATGCCGGTATAACGAAATAAGCCAGAGGTCGACCTAGAGATACTTCTTGTGGCCGCAGGCTGATGTTTTGGAGTTTGGAGCTCCTTTGTTTCAGGAGTTTGTTAACGATGCTAGGTCTCTTAGAGAACCTTTCTCAAGGTAGTATGACAGATTCTCCTTCTTCTGATTTCGAGGCTTTCCAAGGACTTAGTTATGTAGATGCTTGTCACAGAGGTAGACCTTCTTGTTCCTTTACTTTACCTTTTCTTCTATTTGAGAAAAAATACTGAGACTTGTACATACTTCTAAATTCTGCACTTTATGTATTTGGTGGCTTGTACATGTGACAATAAGATTTTGGGGTATTGTTTAGAATGAATAAGTTTTCCGCCTTTGTCTTGTTCTTGCATTATATTTACAATTTTCTTTCAATTTCATTGGATTTAGGCTGAATTTTCTTGGTGGGAAGAGACAAGTGTCATCACGTCCATTTTTGGGTCGTTACACCTCAAGAAGGATTTTAGTCGATCCATATGTTAGGGTTGTGTTCTATACTCTAGTAAGGTATAGGGAGGCTCTTGTAAGTGGGTAAGACATTGTATCATCACAAGGCTCATAGTGATGATTTTCAGTTAGAGAAACTCCCTAATAAAGTAAAGTGTTTATATTTTAGTATTTGCTATCATTGCATTTTATATTATAAAGCTAAATGATTTTTCTCCATGTGAATGCTTTACTTCTGTTGAGTTACTTTAGTCCTTTAGCTTAGTTATCTGTTTCATTCTGCTTTATTACATATTGTACATTCCATATACTGATGTCATTTGATGCTGCATTATTTCATGATGCAGATACAAGTATTCAGTATAATCAATAGTTGCTTTGTTGAGATCACATCACTACTCAACAACTTTTTGTGAGGCCTCATTGCTTTTTGGAGGACTCTATTTTTTTTTATTGCTTTAGTAGTTTGATTAAGGTTGTCGTGGGTCTTGTACCAACACCTATCTTTAAACAATAGAAGCTTCATAGATAGACAAATTTAGAGAGTCTTTCCGTATTAAGTTTTAGATATTTTGCTGAACTTTTATCATTTATATCCAATATTTTCAGATAACTTTAAGATTCCATAAATTGCTTTAAATGCTTTTCTTCAATATTAACCTTATATATGCTTGAGTTAAATTTCCTCTAAGTGTTAGCTAGGCCAAGAACTTTCTTGAGGACAAGTAATGGTTTCCGAGTACAGGCCACGTCCAGGGTATAGACTCGCAAAGTGACATACACCCAAAAAAGTTGTTATATATAGAATATTTTTTAGCCATAATAGACATACCTTCTAAGTAGGAATACTTTCCCACACTAGTATTCTCCACTCAAATATTAATTAGGCAATAGCATAAGACTGCGGACTTGGATAGATGTGTTATTCAACAATCACATAGATTTACCCTCTCACTCAAGAATACATAATAAATAGGCACAATGAATCAATGGCTCATCAATTTATAGAGTTAACCACGTTGTTGAACAAGTAGAGAAAAAATAATGACCAATTTGTATTAACATAATGTAAGTCATATTTCAAAAGGTTCAATCACACACCCTAGATAGAAATTTATCTACTCATAATAGCATGAAGAAATTCAATAATAAACTCACGACAATAGAAATTAAGAAGAAAGAGGAAAAAATGTGAGGCGAGGGTATATCTTATCTCCAAATGTGTTCTTTCCTCAAAAAATCCAACGTCCCTTTTTTGGAGTCATTTACTAGGGTATTTAATGGACATAGATGTTTAGGGAATCAAATAACCTAATCCAAACTTGCTAGAATATTTTCTTGGCTCATCTGAACTATTGCTTCACGAGAATCACAAGTGTACTCTAAATTATCCCTTGCTTGTAGGCTTGTTTTATTGTCTCATGAGGCGTGGATATTGAGTAAATTTGGCCGTGTTCCAATAATAATTCTTTTACTTAAAATCAGACCAATATCTCATATTTTTTATTGTGCTCATCTGACATACTTCATACACATAAAACTCATAACAATCTTAAAACATATGGGATAACGACGTGACAATACAATTATGATCAAGATAGATGAGGTGATAATATACTAGAAATATCCACTTTTAGCTAAATGTTAAGCACACATAAAATTGAGTGTGAAAAGTGTAAGATTGTTGCAACTCAGTTCGTTGCTCTATATTGATGTGTGTATCATATTTTCACCATTCACCATAGCTTGTATTATCATTATTACCTTTTATGACTAATTTGATTGTGTGGAAAGGGAAAGACCTACTTGGGGGTAAGGGGTTCTAATTAGGATAAGGATGGCTATTGATGAGTTTAGTATATAATCAATAATTAGAAGAAAGAACATATGTGTTTTGCAAATATGAGTAATTAGCAAAAGATTAATTTAAATAATAGAAAGTTGTGTACTTGTTATGTCTCCTTAGACTTCCTCTAGTTCTTGACAGATATCAAAAGATCTTTTTATTTAGTTATTCATCTTTTTTCAGATAAAGATATCTCTATTCCCATTTTTTTACCTTCTTTTGCTCCTTTTCTATTTACAATTTTTCTTGTCTACTATCGTCATATTGCTTATGCTTTGTGAGGCATATGGCTTCTTCTCTTCTCGTAGATTGTGATTATGGCAATGACTATATGTGGTCATTGAATATTAATTTTTTGTCTTTCTATGGACAAGTAAGAAATGATCATAACTAATTACTGCTTTTATCAATTTCTTGTGACAACAATGAGTCTAATTCGGCATTTATGATTATAGTAATTAGTGAATCTACTTCTATCATTATCTCTCTATCTAGTTTTTTTCACAAATAATAATATTTTCTTATCCTTTTATTTGCTATGAATCCGTTGAGGTGAAATTTAATTCCTGATTAGACCATAGTAAAGACATAGAACGAAGTGAAAACAAAAACTTAAATCAAAGATAAATGTTTCAACAAACATAAAAGGACAACAATGAAAAAACATAACACGACAACAAAACAAAACAAACAAACAAACATAACATGATAATAAAACAGAACAACAAACTAAAGATTCTTAAGATCTAAAGCCTAAGCTCTAAGTCAAGATCCTTCTTATCATCAATATAGGTGTTCTCGACTAATTGATTAGGACGGTTGGAAAACAAGTTCTGATGTTGAATAAGCAGAGGAGAGATAGGTGCACCTTCAACAATAAGATCCACCTGAAGCACCATGGTTTGCTGCGGTTCATACAAAACTGCCCGTGGGCGTCCAGCCCTTCTTCGAGGACCATACACCACTTGATTCCTTGGACCGAGACGGTAAAAGCTCCCTTGGCCACTTAACACCGTTGTGGTCAACTTTCGTGTACCCAACTGAAGGTAGAGGGCGGGGAGTTCAGTGGATGGACAAAAAAACTTCTCATGAGGAGCACCTCTTATCCAAGTGGCCTCAGATTTGTGCTTATGTTGGTGCTCGGCGAGCCCTTGGCTCGAAGTGAACACATCGCGGCAGGTTGTACAGCGGTAACACCAAACTCCTTCGGGATTTGGTATGATGCCTTGGTCATCCATTCCTTTTGTTGGTGGTTGTTGTTGCATTTTTCCTAAAAGGATGTTTTTCTTTTGGAAGAATTTTAGAAAGGATTTAGTGAGGAACTTAAGAAAAGTTGATTGAAATTTATAGGAGCAGAATTTATGCTAAAAAGATTACATTGATTGCATGAGAAGGTATGCAATTAATTGTATTAATTACATAGAATGGGTAATTCCATATATTTCATATAAAACAACTCAAATTTGACTTGTTTTAGATATTTTAAATCAAAAATATAATAGTTTGCATTCTTCCTCTTCTTTTACTCTCTTTTGCTTACTTCTTTGCATTGATTATTGTTTTTTTTTTCTGAAAGAAAGATGTGTTTTTTTAGAATATGTACATCCAGATAATAAATGTACCAACATCTATCTTTTTCCTTTTTTAATAATGGAAAAAAGCATTAAATTTTATTAACTTTTATATTTATTTCTAAAAATCAGCACGAATTGAAATAGAATTGTAGAGCTATCAGTGCTAGATAAGCACATGAGCAAATGCACATAGAACAAAATCCAACAAAAAATAAATTGGATTGTGTGTCACATTTTTTACTTTTGAGTAGTTATTTTTATAAGTTGAATAAAAAGTTATTATTCTTCTAAAAAATATCATTTTTTTATTAAGGAATTATCGGTGTTAAATATTTTTTCAATTTGATTTTCACTGGGAAAAAACCTATATGAAATTCGTTTAAACATATAAACCAAAAACAATCAAATCAAACTTTTTTAATTTAAATTTCTTTTGTCTTATATAGTCATGTGAAATATGAATTCATTAATTAAGTCAAACAAGAACTACGAGTAAAATTATTTATAATATAGAAAATTATTTTTCCATTCTCCCACCAAACACTAAGAAACATATTTCTTGAAAATATTTTGCAAAGAAATGTTTCTACGATACCAAAGACCCAAATAGTTTTAGTTTTTGTTTGTAAGGGAACATTTAAATTTAAGAGGGAACATTTAAAACCAATTTATAGCGTCCTATGTGTATAATGTCACGTAGGACGCAAGTGTCTACTTGTTAAATATTATGCTAGTTTAAGTGTCTTCTCGTGCACACCCAAAGTTGGAGGACATAGATGTCAGAAGCAAGTTAAAAATACATTTATGTATTGCCTAATTAATAGCAATTCCTACACTCGTTACGCCTCTTTACACATTCTCTAGTTCTTGATAGGTTTTCCATGAGATCAATGATCTTTTCCTTTTAAAGAGATCTTTGTTTCAATTTTCTTTTACTTTTTAAGGTATCATTTGTCTTCTCTTCTTGTAATTGTGATTATATTGCTGGTTATATTTGATCATTGAATATCAATTTTATACTTCTCTTCTCTGGACAAGTAAGAGGTCTTCCTAATCTATTACTTAATTAATTAATTTTTTGGTGATTACACTAAGTCTGATCCAACCATTTTGATTTAGAATAATTAGTGAATCTACTTTCACCATTATCCCTATGTCTAATTTTTACACAAAGATTAATATATTTTTAAAACATTTAATTTCTATGCTTCCATTGAAGTTGGATTTATTTCCTTAGAAGACCATTGTAAAGATATAAAATAGACTTAAAACATAAACTTAAAAAAATGACAAATGTTGCAATAAACATAGGGTGACAACTAAACAAAACAACAAATTGAAGTTAACTAAGTGCTAAAGCCTAATCTTTAAGTCAAGCTCCTCCTAATTCGAGGTTCTGTTGCTCGGATTGAAATTTCGAGAGCTCCATTGGATTAAGGAAATGATTGTAGGCCTAGGTGAGGTCTTGGTTGATTTTTTACAGGTCTCGAGCTTGTTTTAGCCTTTTTAGGTTTTCAATTATTTTCTTGTTGTTTTCAGTTATTTTCTTGTTGTTTTCAGTTAGTTTCTTGTGGTGTTCAATGATGTCGGGTCAAGGAGACCTTAGATTCTTGTTTTGACGGTTCCATTCAGCCTATAACATTAGGTAATTTTGATTAGCATAGCTGGTTTGAGTTTACGGGGTTTTGAACGTATTCCGAGGGTCATTTTGATGTTTTAAGAGTTGGCTGGTTATTTGGTAGTGATGTGCTTCGCTTTCACGAAAGGTGTTTCACGATCTCGAGGATAGCGAAAGTGAGACATAAGTCCCAAAAGCAAATGGTCTCAGTTAGGTAGGGTTTGCTAAAGCAAAACATGGGTCGCGATCGTGATGTTCGCCAAAGCGAACCCTGGTTCACGAAATCAAAGGTCCCCACTTTTGCGAAGCTAAGTTCGCTTTTTCGACATGATAGAGGGGGTTTGCCTACCATATTTTTTTATTTTTGAGCTTGGGGAACCCTTGGTGTCGATTTTAAAAAGGTGTCCTTGTGATAAATGATTTGGGTATGATTTTATGATCGTTAAACTTCATTTCCCTTTGACTATTTACGGATCCTAACATCATAATTTTAAATTTGATTTGGAAAATGGAAAAGTTTTAAAAGAACTTGAGTTTTGATCTAAAATGGTGTTTTTGAAGTGTTATTGATTCCTTTTTCGAAATGATTTTCACTAATTAGTTTCTAAAGCCTTAAACATCATTTTCAAGTACTAAGTTTTAGATTCAAACCATATTTTCGGAATTAGATTTTTTATTGATTGACCCACTTTTCAAGAGAATTTATGTGGATATTGTGGTTTTCGAAAAGTGATTGTGAATACTTTCTTTTATATAGATTGTGTGGATTTAGAAGTAATTCGAAAGGAGAAGACTCAAGTCTTGGAGTGATTACTGATTGATATAAGGCAAGTAATCACCTTAATCTTGTATTCTTGTAGAATTCATGTATTCCCTTCGTTGCCTATGTTTTTGGAGTAATGGGAATGAGGTAAAGGGTTAGTTGTCCACATGATAACTTTAAACGGATAAAAATGGGTTGAAATGAAAAGGCTATGTGATGATCA
This sequence comes from Solanum acaule, assembly GCA_036250505.1. Lineage (NCBI taxonomy): Eukaryota > Viridiplantae > Streptophyta > Magnoliopsida > Solanales > Solanaceae > Solanum > Solanum acaule. The sequence continues at coordinate 24,067 of JAJOOR010010360.1, read as the reverse complement.
TTATGTTTGTGAATTGCCTTGTTGTAACTCTTTTTGATTGATTGATGAAATACTTGATAGCATGAAAGTGGACTTGAATTGTGTGAATGCTTGTCTCTTCCATGTAGTGTGATATTGCTTGTGTGCATTGATGTCACGACCAAAGGTTGTCACTCTCCGAGCTTACACCCTGGACGTGACTGGCACTCGAGAACCATTGGTGGCTCCAAGCGAACCCTTGACTTGGCTTTACTCTCAGCGGAAGACTTAAATAACATGGAGTAATCTCAAAAGATAAGCTCAAATAATAAACTCAGAATGTTTAAAGGAAACATTCAACTAACCAAAGAGGCAACTTAAGTCTCAACATAAACAACTGAAAATGATAAGACTCATGAACTACTGTCTATTTATATATGAAGCCTCTAATACTATGAGGGATGTCGGGACAAAACCCGCGATCATCCTAACAAAACTGACATAACTTAAAATAAATAAGGGATCCTCCGGAAGCAAGGAGGCTCACCAAACAACTCTGGATCTCAACTAGATCAACGAAGCGCTGGTTGATGATCATGGTTACCTGTATCTGCATCATGAAAGATACAGGCCAAATGGTGTTAGTACATGGATTGTACAAGAATGCAAGGGTAAATAAAAAAAATGACATAAGCTTGAAATGGAACTGAAGAAACCCACTCACCTCAAATGTACTGAAACTCAGAAGTACTCAACTCTATGCAGTATAAAAAACAATAAAACTGCAGTTGATATAAATCATTTCAAACTCTAGGTAACAACGCAATGTATTTAAATATAAAATATAAACTCTATTTGTATACGAAATACAAAATAAACTCTATTTGAGAGATTCTCTAACCGACAAACATCACTATGAGCTATTTGATGATACAACTTCTCGCCCACGCTGCCAGAACTGTCCTATACTTTACCGGGGTATAGGACTACTAACTAATTGGATCCACTAGTCTATGATTAAAAACAATAAGGAATCATCTAAAAAGTATGACCATTTCTATCCACGTTGGCTACATGGTTTATGGGGGTTGTGAGTTGTATGAATTATCCCCCATATCGGTGCTCAATACTACTCCCAAAATATAACTTAGCTCATATGTTTTTAAAGAAGAACATTTCCTCTTCCTCAACTGTGAGATTATTACTCAAAATATTTTCTCTTAAAAGAGATTGTTCTTAAAACTCCTCATGAACTCTTTTGGAAATTGGTGTTTTCTCTTATCTTAAATGTAAAAATATTTACTCTTAGAAATACTTAGTTCCTACATATCATTTTAAAGAAAATGAACTCAAATTTACTCTTCCTCAAACTCAAATGCTCAAGTCTTAAAACAAGTTTAAAACGTTTGCAAAAAACTTCTCAAAAGTCGAAACAACTCTAAAGACTTGACTCTTAGCTCTACCTTGAATTTAAATTATGAATTCAAGGTTATGAATAATTTCAAGATATTTAGAAGTAGTTTAGAGTAGTTAAAATCAAAGGGGAGTAAAAGTACCCTTTGAAAGAACTCAGACGGTCTAAACGATGGAGAAGGGTGGGCGCAGGCGACCTTGGCACACTGAGTGGTACAGGGCGCCAACCCCTGTACTACAGGACTCCTCAGCTGGCACATAAATGGGGCGGCGCACTAGCCACTGCCCTGAAACCACGATGAATTTCTTTCTCATTTTTCTGACCCTAACTTGCCTAGAATCAAATGGTTTCTTCCCCACTCACTTAGATTAGAATACCCAACATAAGTACACGATAATCTACTTAAAACAACCCTCAAATCACTAACTTTCATCTCAAGAATTCATCAAAAATCCCAACAGTCTAGATTACGAATGGAATTTCAAGAAAACTCTTTAAGAACACAAATCCTTCAACTTCAAGAACAAAATTTGTATTTAAAAATAGCATGATTGGTGTGTGGGTGAACGAATCCAACACTATGAGAACTCACATATCTCATAGGATCGAATCCTTTGCGAAAATCCACAACAAAACTCAAGAATCTTGATGAACGCCTTGAAGTTTTCTCATTTTCTCCTTTTCTTGAACTCCTCTCAAAACCCTAAGCGTATTTTGATTTATCAAAACTGACCCAAATCAGATTTGACCCCAATACCCATCATATTTTCGGGTTACTTTCCTTAACTGGACAACCTGACTTCAAACGGGCATTTCTCCCTCATACGAGCTCAAAATTTAGCAAATTCTCTGCCATTGGAAAGAGGACTCCAAGACTTTTCATGTCATACCTTATAGGCCACCTAACTCATCCTCTACTAAAAGTTATTGTCATTTGAAGTTGATCCAAAACTCACAACTTAAGCTTAACTTGTAAAATTTTAGATTTTTCTTTTTCCAATTTAGTTCCTTCTATTTTTAGCTCTTTCTAAAGCGGGATGTTACAGTATCTCCCCCTTGGGAACATTCGTCCTCGAATCGGATCACTCTAAAGTAGAACTAAGGTGTAACATCTAACATTCAGCTCAAACACCCAACATGCAATATAAAACACATCACATCAACTTAAAGAGTACCAAGTAAAGAATTAGTACCTTGATTTTGAACTTCTCCAGGAGCAAAAATATGTGGGTATCTCTTCTTCATATCTTCCTCAGCCTCCCAAGTAGCTTCCCTAACCAACTAATTCCTCCATAGGACCTTGACTGATGCTACCTCCTTGGTTCTCAACTTGTGAACTTGACGATCCAAAATCTGAACGAGAATCTCCTCATGAGATGGGCTTTCCTTAATACCAATATCTTCTGTCAGTATATTTCGTGAAGGGTTGCCCATACACTTTTTAAACATTGAAATTTGAAACACCGGATGGACTGCTACTAATTCTTGCGGTAGCTTCAACTCATAAGCTACATTGTCGATCCTCTAGGATATTCTGTAAGGACCGATATATCGGGGACTAAGATTCCCCTTCTTGCCAAACCTCATAACACCCTTCATTGGTGAGACTTTCAAATAAACCCAATCATCCACCTCAAACTCTAAGTCTCTTCTCCTAACATCGGTATAGGATTTCTGATGACTTTGTGTTGTTTTCAACCTCTCTTAAATAATCTTCACTTTCTCCATAGTTTGATGAACTACACCTGGTCCTATCAATCTAGCCTCACCAACCTCAAACCATACAATAGGAGATCTGCATCTTCTCCCATAAAGAGCATCATAGGGAGCCATTTGGATGCTAGAAAGGTAATTGTTGTTGTAACGAAACTCGATGAGTGGTAAGTGATCATCCCAAATACCATTGAAATCGATCACACACGCCCTCAACATATCCTCTAAAGTCTAAATTGTACCCTCGGCTTGACCATCAGTAAGGGGATGAAAAGTAATATTGAGGTTCACCTTTGAACCCAAATCTTTCTGAAATGACTTCCAAAATTGTGTGGTGAATTGCGCACCTTTATGTGAAATAATCGACATAGGAACTCCATGAAGTCGGACCATCTCTTGAATATATAACTTGGCATAATCCTCTGTTGAATTAGTAGTCTTTACCGAAAAAATTGGGTTGATTTAGTCATTTGATCTAGAATCACCCAAATAGAATCATGCTACCTGCGAGACCACGACAAACCAGTAATAAAATCCATATTGATCATCTCCAACTTCCATTCTTGAATATCTATATTCTGAGCCATACCACCGGGCCTTTGGTTTTCTACCTTTACTTGTTGACAATTTGGGTACTTTGCAACTAAATCAGCAATACATTTCTTCATACTACTCCACCAATAGACTTCTCTGAAGTTGCGATACATCTTTATGGAACCTCGATGGATAGAATATTTGGAGCTATGAGCTTCCTCCATGATCCTCTCTTGGAGTTCATCCACCCTTGGTACAAACAATCTACATTGATACCTCATTACACATCTTCCCCTTGTTCAAAAGCCATCACTTTCTGCTTATGAACATTTGCCTTCAATTCAAGCAAAATAGGGTCTTGGTCTTGTTTCTCTTTCACCTCAGACACTATTGATGATTCAGCCCCATTCCTCACCACTACTCCACCTTCATTGGAATCCATTAAATGGACCCCCAATCGTGCAAGTCTGTGCACATCTTTTGGTATCTATTTCTTTTCTTCTTCAATATGGGAAGTACTACCCATAGAAAACCTGCTCAAAGCATCATCAACTACATTAGCCTTACCTGGGTGATATAGAATACTTATGTCATAATCCTTGAGTAATTCCAACCACATCATTTGTCTGAGATCAAGCTCTTTCTGACTGAATACATACTGAAGACTCATGTGGTCGGTGAACACATCAACATGAACAACATAAAGATAGTGATTGTTTTATTAGGAAAATATAATTGTACTGGTTTTAAGAGTCGCCACTTAATTTTAACGAAAAATCAAGAAAACTATTGTTTTCAAAAGACTAAAACAGAAATCTAATGAAAACTTAAAAGGGGTTCGGGGTTCTTATTAGCATTTCGGGAGGGGATTTAAAGTACCCGAAATGCCCGCTAACACAGGGTTATCCAATAATTAACTATTTGGCTAAATTCGTTGAATTAATTTGAATTGAACAATTTTTATAGTTAGGACCATTTTAAGAGAAAAAGATGAAAAATATTAAAATATTATCCAAGTGGAGTATTTTGTAAAGTTATTTATTTATTTATTTATTAGGCCAAGTAAGAGATGGATAGTTTAGTTAAGTGAATAATTCAAAATTGGTATCTTTTGGGGATTTGATTTTTTTTTTTTTAAAAAAACCTTAAGATTAAGTAACAGATATCGGCAAGTAAACAAACACAATAAAGCAAAGAGGGGAAGAGATTTGGGCCCAAATCTGGTTTTCCTGTCCGCCTGAGCCAGTATTTGGGCCCATTTTCGTTTTGGGCCTTTGGCCCAATTTTTCACCTGTCTGAAGAACAAACAAGTATAGCAAATAAGTTGGCTTAGGCCTAAAATAATACAATTTGTTTTGGAATTAAGAGTGGGCCTTTGGCCCAATCACTTCAATTTCTCGATTTGTTGCTTCTTCCATCTTGGGGACCTGTTCGTTGATTCGGGGACTTCTTCTTCGATTTCATTGACTTGGTTGACTCGATAAAAAAAAAAGCGTTGAGCTTCAACCCAACTCAAGATGCAAGGATAGAGTTCAAAGGACTCGAACAGGACAGTGTTCATGCCAAGAAGATGAAGAAAAAGATTAGTATTTGTTCTCACTATATTGACCAGATAGATTAATAAATCAATGAAACTAACAACAAATGACAAAGTACTTCATAATTGAATCAAACATAAATTATTGCACAACTTCCAAACAAAAGATAATTATGAGACCATGTCAAAATCACTGATGCAGTGAATAATATTAGCATATTCATTCTATTCAACAATTTTCTAAAAGAAAAGGAAAAAAAATGCTTAACCAAAATAGACTAATTTAGAACAAGAAAAAGGGATTTCAAGAGAGGACAAAACTCAAGATCATGATATCAAAATAATAATGACAGTAACTACGGGCATCAAATTTAAATAATCTTGAACATATCCTTGAATCACTCACTTCACTTTGCAACTCCAATATTTGACCAGACCGAACTACAAACATCAAAAAATTAAGATGGCCTTTAGATGGGAAATGAACACTAGCTCAGACATACAACTTGACACACCGATTGATAGAGTACTAATTAAAAGGGGAACATGGGTATATTAATTCATGGATTCACATTTTTACAAGGGATGTTCGACTACACATATTAAACAGTTCCAAACCTTATGCAAACAGAAAAGAAGTATTGGCATTTCCCTTAACACAAACAACAACTAAGGTCAAAGAGGCATAGTTTGCCTCCAACAAGTTAATCAACCTAATCCATATTTAGCTTGAACTAACTAAGTTATGCAATACAACACGTTCTAAATAACATCAGCTTCAAATTCGGGGCAACAAATATGGAACACTAAAGAACTCGAAATATTGATGCCTTGCTTCATTCTTTCAACTTGAGGTGAAAGAACGAAGGATGCGACATCAAACATTTACACATTACTATAGATTCATGACGAACAAGAATAAACTAGGACTTAAAATGACACTTTGAAATCATTCACAACTATACTATGAAATATAAGAAGTCAGGAGCCAGCATCCAACGTCTATATACATATCTAGATCACATTCAAAACTAGAGGACGAAGAATCCTTAACTCCTATCGACAGCCAGAAACAAATGAAACAAACCGAGCTCACATGAGAAGGAAAAGGACTGAAAAATCAATTGACAAAGCAGGAAACTATACTACTGACTTAACATCAATAACAAATTGAAACAAACTAAATTTATATCATTCAAACAGATCAATAGTCAAGAAACTAGCACACCGCCATATTGAGCATAACCAAAATACAAGCTGAAATCAGGAGTTACCTTTTAAGGTGCAGCAAACTGGATGACAACGAGCAGAAAGTAGCGAGACTTCACCACCAAAACGACGACTCCGAAGAACTCACGTGAATAGAGAAACGAGCAAAAGACTCTATCAATCCCGAAACCCTCACTCTCTCTGCTTCTGAAACCTATTTCCCAATATTTTGTATGAAACGTTTAAGCAAGTAATTTACTGTATTTTCTCTCAAATTCTAGCCAATTTCTCTCAATCTTTTTCTCCCCCCCCCCCCCACCTCAACAATGAAGAAGAGGGGGAATTTATAGGGGAAACTAGGGTTCAAATTTTTTTGGGGGGAAAGGGATAAAAATTCGAATTCAAAGGGCCCATTTTGAAAAATTAAAACTTGAAAATCTTTCACAATTCAGGATAAACATCTTTCTTTATGCAAATTCAACCCCATTCCGAAAGGGGAATGGGAGAACAGACGACTTTGATCGATTCTCTTGGCCTCGCCATGCCACGCGAAGCGATCTCACAGCCCCAAGGACGGGATACGCGGCTACATCAATTCTTTTGCTGCTATGATAGTACTGTTGAGAGGGATGGGAGGAAGAAGACAACAGAAACGCATCGTATTACTTTCCGTTTGCTTCCGTCTATCTCCGTTTGGAATCGCTGTAGTATTGTTGTTTGCGAACTACTATTCACGCCGTGATGTTGGCGTTGTTGTTAACGTTAGCTGCTGCTGAAGACGTTGCTTCAAGGTCTTTTGTGAAGGGAAGAAGTGGGTTGGTTCGGGTTTAAAGGAATTGGGCTTGCTGAATGGATAGAGGGCTACTGCAAATTATTGGATGAGGGGCCCAAAATTGGTCTTGAAGATAAGGTGAGAGGTGGTTACAATTGCAATCACTATGGGTTAATATTATAACCAAATAATGTTAAAAAGTTAGCCGATTTGAATTTAAATGGTGAATTCGCCTAAACTTTAAACACGAGGAATTATAACTAATTAATTAACAAGCTTCTCAAAATCAACGAAATAAAATAATTAAACCAATACACTAAATAACTTAAATTTATAAATACACTTTAAACCTAATTAATTCAATTGAAGATTTAATTAATAATAAAAAATAAAATCTTTTTAGGACGATTTTTGAATATTCTTAAAATATACTAATTATATATAAAATATATAGAACATATTTGTAACTTTAAAATTATAAAAAAAAAAGTACTAAAATCACTTTAAAAACCTTAAGCATGTTTTGAATTTTATTTTTGTTTTTTTACAAAAATTAATTATTTCGACTCACTGAAAATTAGAGAAGCTCGAAAGTTAATTATTATCAAGGAGGGTGAAAATTAGGTATCAACAACTGTCCCTCATTTTACTTGGATTGATGCAAGAAATTTGAGGAAAATGAAATTGACTAATCCTAATTTTGACCGACCACATCTTCATCTTCTACTAAAAAAGGTTTTTGGTACGGACTTTAGGAATTATGGCCGAACCCCAGAAATGGGTTTCCTACATATCTCAGGCTATAAGAGAATTCAGGCCACTTGTAGTTCGATACGTTTGATTTGATGCACGATTTGAAAGAATTCATAAGTCATCCCGCTAACGAATTATGGAGGTACCGGAATGCTCGAGAATAAGATTTAAGGGGGAATGTTGGAATACACCCGAGTTTCAACATCGATCCCACCTACATATTCCTCAACCTAGGAAATCAGGCTGCTTGTAGTTCGACTCAATCGGTTGATAAGGAAATCTCTTATGCGAAGATATCCGTCAGTTCTGGGAGAGTGACGAATTAGCCGAGTATGAAAAAAAAGTTTGCAACCTCTTAGCCATGAATGTGGCATGTTTCACATTCTTAATTAAGAACTTACACGAACATAATTTTCAAAGCTCTTAGAGCATTGCCACTCAATTGGAAAGATGCCTCCGGTGGAGACCGAAAATTTCCGAATGCGAAACTGAAACTAGGACACCTAAAGAGAAACCCACATGCCTTCTGATAGGGGTGTGGTTTGATTGTGGTGGAAGTCGCTCCTCTGCTCGCGTCCTAAGAGTTTGACACTCCTCTTTGGACTATGTCCCAGTTCGCTGCTAAGAAAAAGTTTCACGTTATGCTGTATCCTTTTTGATGTCGTCCGCACCTGTGGTTTGTTTTGAGAATTCATCCTCTCGGATGCTCTCGACAAAGACTGAGATAAAACTCATTAGCATAAAATGCAATTCAAATGGAGAGATAGTGCCTTTTACCGTGTTGACACTTAATTTCTCCCTTTGAACGTTTGACGTCAACTCCATCGAGTTTGACGTAAAGCAAATAAAGCTTGTGTCTCATATTTGCAATGTAATCTTCAATGTACTCTTCCTTTGATGTTAAATTAATAAAATAGGTTGATGTAATATGTTGGCAATTCTCTTGATGTCGTTGTTGATGGTTCTCTTGATGTCATTTTTGCAAAGAAAAAATGATGCAGTTGATGTTGATCCTTTTACGATGGGTAAATCTTCCTCTTGCGATGCATAACTTTTCTCTTGTTGTGCATGACTTTTCTCTTGCTATGCGTAAATCTCTTTCCCGCGATGCATGGCTTCTTTTCCGCGATGCATGAATCCTTCTCTTGCTATGCATGAATCTTTTTCCCGCGATGCATGACTTCTCTTGCAATGCATGATTTTCCTCTCTTGCTGTGCATGACTTCTTTCTCTTGCAATGTATGATCTTTTTTCTCTTGCAATGCATGATTTCTTTCTCCTGCGATGCATGACTTCTTTCTCTTACAATGCATGAATCTCTTTCCCGAGATGCATGACTTTTATTTCTCGCGATGCATGATCTCCTTTTCTTGCAATGCATGACTCTTTCTCTTGCTATGCGTAAATATCTTTCCCGCGATGCATGACTTCTCTTGCAATGCATGATTTCCCTCTCTTGCCGTGCATGACTTCTTTCTCTTGCAATGTATGGTCTCCTTTCTCTTGCAATGCATGACTCCTTTCTCTTGCTATGCATGGGTCTTTTATGATGCCTCCCTGATACCGAACGAAGATGATGCTTCACCTAGCAACATAGGTGATCTTCTGGGTATCTCTTGGACGACGGTATCGTCTCAATCGATAATATAAATAAAAATGACCCTCGGAGTAGTGGTATCATCTCATTTGACAATACGATATAAATTACTCTTCGAGTAGTGGTATCATCTCATTCGACAATACAAAAAAAAATGACTCTCCGGGTAAGAATACTATCATGTCTGATAATATGATGCAGATAAACGTCCACCAGGTGTCTCTGATTGCTGGAAAACAAAATAAAATTTCTCTCTTCGAGGTTTACATTTATTCCATCTCTGAACATAATTGCATATTCATTATGGACCTCACCTTGTTGGGAATTGAACGACATAATGCTATTCATATTCCAAAATCTTTGATATAAGTAGCATAAAATATTTCCTGCATCTACAGGAAAATTGTCAGTTTAAAAATGAACTGATCTGTGTTGATCTCTTCTGTTGTCTGCTCCTTGTCTTGCTATTTTCGGTTGATTTCTCTGATCTCCCGCCTCTTGATAGGTAAGACAAAAAAATTTGATGCAAACATAATTGAAACATGAAGGATAAGTTTTTTAAGGAAAATAGATTTTCAAAAATAATGTTTGGAAAAGGTCACTGCCATGTGTCATGTCACGTCAAGCTTAATGAATGCCTAGGGAGTTGATGTCTCGAGATCTATCTGATTATTTGTTGGGAAGTATTCAAAGTTGCTCTAAACTGCCGATAAACCCTATTGAAATTTTGAGGCCATCCTCAAAATTTCTGTCCCAGTTAACTGTCTTGGCTTATCTCGAACGGTTGACGAGCAAATCATGAAATTTTTGAGATATTCTCAAAAATTCTGTCCCAGTTGCAAATCTTAAAGTAACTTCAATCTTGGTTTCTTGAAAAGATCTTTCTGTAGAGATTTTTTGAGTCCTCTCAAAAATTCTGTCCTGGTTTCTACTATAAAGAAAAATAGAAATCTTACGGGAGATATGACCGAACCGTTGTGGCGCCTACGTATCCCGTTGAGACAGGAATCAGGTCAAACGTAGTTCCCCTCAAAGATTAACAAAAATAAGAAAATTACAAAGAAACTGACCGAGGCGGACATAGGCCGCCTACGAATCTCATTCTTGAGAATTCAGGTCGAACGTAGTTCAAATACAAGGAAAGACATTAAAAGGGGATAAAGGGGTGACCGAGGCCAATATAGGCCACCTACGTATCTTGTTCTTGAGAATTCAGGTCAGGCGTAGTTCATTACATAAGGGTAGATTCTAAACAAAGCAATCACAAGCAAATAGAACGATTACAAGGAAATAACAGAAATACAAACTGAAGCTTCACACATAGTATCTCTTGACAGCATCTGAGTTGATTGGTTTTGGCTATTCGGTGCCATCCATCTCCGACAAGACCAAGGCACCTCCAGATAATACTTTGCGAACCATGTAGGGTCCTTGCCAATTTGGTGCAAATTTCCCTTTGTACTCATCCTGATGCGGGAAAATGCGTTTGAGAACCAACTGACCGATTTCAAATATCCTGGCTCTTACTTTCTTGTGGAAAGCACAAATCATTCTCTGTTGATACAGCTGTCCATGACAAACAACAACCATCCTCTTCTCATCAATCAAGGTTAACTGATCAATCTGCTTGCGAACCCATTCAACATCACTCAATTCAGTTTCTTGGATGATTCTCAATGAAGGTATTTCAACTTCTGCAGGTATAACTGCTTCTGTTCCATCTACTAGCAAATATGAGGTAGCTCCAACTGATGTTCTAACAGTCGTTCGGTAACCCACAAAGCATACGGCAGCATATCATGCCAACCTCTGCGATTATCAATCATTTTCCTCAAAATCTTCTTGATGTTCTTGTTGGCGGCTTCTACAACTCCATTCATTTGGGGACGATAAGCGGTCGAATTTCGGTGAGTAATCTTGAATTGTTCGCATATCTCTCTCATCAAGTGACTGTGAGATTTGCTCCATTATCAGTAATGATGGATTCTGGTACTCCAAATCTACATATTAGATTGTTGCGAACAAAATCAGTTACAACCTTCTTGGTCATCGACTTATACGAAGCTGCCTCCACCCACTTGGTGAAGTAGTCAATGGCGACCAAGATGAATCTATGTCCGTTATAGGCGGCTGGCTCTATTGGACCAAAGACATCCATGCCCCAAGCTACGAAAGGCCAAGGCGAACTCATGGCATTGAGTTCGTGAGGTGGCACTCGAATCAAATCACCATGTACTTGACATTTATGACATTTTTGCACAAACCTGCAACAATCATGCTCCATAGTCATCCAAAAATAACTGGCTCGAAGGATCTTCCTTGCCAAAGTGAGTCCGTTCATGTGAGTGCCACAAACTCCGGCATGTATCTGTTCCAAAAGCTTTGCAGCTTCACTAGCATCAACACATCTGAGAAGATCTAGATCTAGAGTCCTCCTATAAAGGATTTCCCCACTTGCAAAGAAATTGAGGGCCATACGGCGTATCGACTTCTTCTGGTTGAATGTTACATTCTCAGGATAAGTCCCGTTCTCCAAATACTTCTTGATGTCAAAATACCAAGGAAAACCGTCTGGTTCTGCTTCAACATGTGAACAATGGACGGGCTGCTCTTTTATCTCTTTATCCAAAGGATCAATATAACTTGTATCTGTTTGTTTAATCATCGAGGCAATGGTGGCGAGAGCATCGGCCAACTTGTTCTGTGTCTTGAGAGTGTGTCTGAACTCAATCTTCCAGAATCTTTTGCACAACTTTTGTATATATTGCACATACGGTGTGATCTTTGGGTTCTTCACAGCCCATTTTCCTTGAACTTGGTGAATCAGCAGATCTGAATCTCCAATAACCAACAGCTCATGAACATTCATGTCGACAACCATTTTTAAATCGAGGATGCAAGCTTCATACTCAACCATGTTGTTCGTGCAATTAAATTAGAGTTTAGCTGCCATAGGATAATCCTGACCAGATTCTGACACTAAGACTGCTCCGATACCTTTTCCTTGGTGATTTGCCGCTCCATAAAAGAACACTCTCTACCCAGGGTATGCTTCAGAAATATCTTCAACCACAAACGAAACTTCCTTATCGGGAAAATAAGTCTTGAGCGGTTCATACTTTTCGTCAACCGAATTCTCCGCAAGATGATCAGCCAAGGCTTGGGCTTTTATCGCTTTCTGAGTCACATACACAATATCAAATTCACTTAAAAGCATTTGCCATTTAGCCAACTTCCCGGTCGGCATTGCTTTATGGAAAATATACTTCAACGGGTCCATCTTGGAAATAAGGTATGTGGTATATGAAGACAAATAATGTCTCAACTTTTGAGCGATCCAAGTCAAAGTACAACATGTTCTCTCCAAAAGAGTGTAACGAGCCTCATATGGTGTGAACTTTTTGCTCAAGTAATAAATGGCTCGCTCCCTCTTCCCAGTCTCATCATGTTGACCAAGCACACATCCCAATGCGTTATCCGAGACCGACAAATATAGCAATAACGGTCTCCCTTCTCGTGAAGGGACCAACACCGGTGGATTGGACAAATAGTTCTTGATGGCATCAAACGCAGTTTGACATTCTCCGGTTCACTTGGTCGAGGCATCTTTTTTCAACAGCTTAAAGATGGGCTCACAGACCACGGTAGATTGAGCTATGAACTGGCTGATGTAGTTCAACCTTCCCAGAAAACTCATCACCTCTTTCTTGGTCTTCGGAGGAGGTAGTTTTTGAATCGCCTTGATCTTGGAAGGGTCAAGCTCAATGCCCCTCCTGCTGACTATAAATCCCAACAACTTGCTAGCTAGCACCCCAAAAGCACACTTGGCGGGATTTAACTTTAAATTGTATCGGCGTAGACGATCAAAAAATTTCCTCAAGTGAGTCAAGTGATCTGAACTCTCGCGGGAATTAATTATGACATCATCTACATACACCTCGATCTCCTTGTGAATCATATCATGAAATATGGTCGTCATAGCCCTCATATAAGTAGCACCAACATTCTTGAGACCAAAAGACATCACCCGATAATGATATACACCCAAGGGCGTGATGAAGGCCATCTTTTTTGCATCTTCTTTGTCCATCAGGATCTGGTGATAGCCCGCAAACAATCCACAAACGACTGCATCTCATGCTTAGCATAGTTATCAATGAGAATGTGAATGTTTGGCAATGGAAAATTATCCTTCGGGCTAGCTTTGTTGAGATCTCTGTAGTCAACACAAATTCTGATCTTTTCGTCTTTCTTGGCAACCGGAACAACGTTGGCTAACCAAGTCGGGTATTGAGTCAGTTCCACTACTTGAGATTCGATCTCTTTAGTAATCTTTTCTTTGATCTTTAAACTCAACTCAGGCTTGAACTTTCGAGTCTTTTGTTTTACTGGACTGAAATTTGGATTAATCGGCAGCTTGTGAGATACCATATTCGTACTCAATCCTGGCATATCTTTGTAAGACCAGGCAAATACATCAATGTACTCTCTGAGCAAACGAACCAGGTCTCTTCTTTGAGCTTCAGTCAGATGGACACTGATCCTTACTTCTTTAACACATTCCTCATCTCCGAGATTAACAGTTTCGGTTTCTTCTAAATTTAGCTCGTGTTGACTCTGAAATTGTCGAAACTCTCTTCGGCAACATGTTCGGGTACCTCATTTTCTTCTTCATGTTCCTTGCACTCATCATCATCTACCTCATTTTGTTCACTTGGTTAATGACATGACATGACATTCGCAGGTTTTAAATTAATGTTACTAAAATTATAAACAAACAAAGTTAGGAAAGTAAAATATACACATATAAGTAAGAAATTTTTTTATAAAAGAGGCTTTCATTTAAATTGAAAAACCAGAACAAACTTTGGCCATAACTAAGGGTCATTTCGCCTTTTTAAACAGCACAAGGGAATTTAAAACTTCAAACAATTAAAACTGCATAAAGGGTAGGTCTCCGAACTACCACCGATTTTAAAAATAAACGAAAACACATGCCCTTTTTATCCAGATGAGCGGGAAATCAGGAGTGGTGTGGAGGTCCAGTTTTGCAATTGTTCCTCAGGTTCTGCATCACGGATGCCCGATGTCCCAACTTCTTCTTCGATGACCGCATCAATCTCCTAAAAAAGGCCCAAGATTCCTTCCCCGAGACCATCATCATTGACATATCCTCACATCGAGAATGACTGGTACAGATGAGGAATTGGCCTTGCCAATGCTTGATCAACACTATTGTTCTTCATCTCTGCTTCGTCATTTGTTGGGTATATCCCAAACCAAACTTTGCTCTTTTGGTAAGGATTTGGATAGGCTCGACGATTCCTTGAAAATGCTTCCCCAATCCGAAACCTAGTTCGAAATTGTTCTGGAGCATGACAGTAGCAATCATCTTGTACACGGCAGACATATGAGGCTGTGGAACCAAATCATCACCGGTGGCATTTACCAGCTCCATTGTGTAGAAATCACAACCCCGAGAGACATCATCAACGATTGGCGCATACCCATTAGAATGGCTCCCTTCACCATAAATGACCATTTCCTGGTCCTTCCAAACAAATTTCATTGGTTGGTGAAGGATAGACGGCACAGCCCCAGCCATGTGGATAAATGGTCTTCTTAGAAGCATATTATAACTTGTGTTGATATCCAACACCTAGAACTCCACGTTAAAATCCGCACGACCCACCTGAATATCCAAGTTTACCGCACCCAATGTGTCTCTTTGCACTCCATCAAAGGCCCTCACCTTTACTTGGTTCTGGTGAAGCTTTCCCAAGTCAGATTTCAGCTGCCTCAAAGTTGAAAGTGGGCAAATATTAAGACCGGATCCGTCATCGACCAAGATGCGATTTATCATTTTATCTTGGCATTTGATGGTGACGTACAGAGCCTTGTTGTGCATCTTGCCTTCAAAGGGCAGCTCTTCGTCACAAAAGCTGATTTGATGTCCCCGAATAACCTGGTTTATCATGGTCGCTAGATTGCCGCTGTTAGTACCCACATGCACATATGTGTCATCCAAAGCCCTCATCAGAGCTTGCCTATGCATTTGCGAACTCATCAACAAGGCCCATACAGAGATATGAGCAGGTGTCTTCTCTAGATGCTTCACAATCGAATAGTCCTTCGGCAGCATTTTCCTCCAGAACTCCTCGGCTTTAGCTTCACTAATTGGCCTCTTTGTCTGGTCCTTCTTCTGCCCTCCTAGAGCCAACTCTTCCGGCATGTAACATCTACTGGATCTTGTCATGCCTTGAGTGGCAGCCATTTCAATCACAAACTTCGGCCGGGCAATAGTGTCTCTTGGCACCAAGGCAACAGCCTTCTAGGGTGTCAGAATCACAAACTTTTTTTTCTCTCTAATGCTCAAGGAGGCCACAGCCCTTTCCAATTCATCAGGAACGACCGAAACTATCACCTTTGTTCCGCACCAATCATCATCTGTCTATATCATATTAATAGTGACGCCTCCGTTATTTGGCAAAGGATTACTGTTAACGTTGGGCGCAACTGCATGGAGAGAGACCACTTTCTGATCGATCAAGTCCTGAATCATATGCTTCAAGTTGATACAATCCTCGGTATCATGTCCAACACCGTTGGAGTGATATGCGCACCTCTGATCAGGCCTGTAAAACATTGAACTGGTACCAACCGATTTGGGCCCCACTGGATGAATAAATCCTGCAGCGGTCAACCGTTCAAAAGGCTGTGTTCGACTCTCGATGAGGGGAGTGAAGTTACGGGCTAGTTTTTTCTCAAATCTCGGACGGGTGTCGTAGTTGCCTTGTTGGGGAGGAGGCATCTGACGATAATTTGTGGTGTTGGGGAGAGGAGCTTGGTATCCAGGATAGGAATTTGTTGGGTAGTTTGGTTGTGGAGCTTGGTAAGTGGAAGGATTATTTTGGTATTGTGGAGCTGGGGTTTGGTACATTGGAGGAGGAGTTTGGTAATTTGTTTGAACGTTGGCACAATTGGGAGCAACATTTCGGTAGTGGTGAGACGGAGTCTGGTAAATCGAAGGGGGAGTTTGGTAGATAGGAGGGGGAGTGTTTTGATAACTGGGAGGAGGGGTATTTTGGTAACTGGGGGGAGGAGCTTGATAATCAGCTTGCACATAACAAAGCGAGTATGATCTTTGTGAAGGTCGAGAACGACCTTGGTACGACGAGGATTTCCATGGGGTTTTATTCCCCTTACAAGAGATAGAGGACACATCCTCTTTTTTCTTCTTCAACAAGCCCGAAGATCCGAGAGAGGCAGCAACACGGGCAATCTTCCCGATTCTCAATCCATATTCGATAGTCTCACCTAGCTACCTTAACTATCAGCAAATTTTGCTCCAATGAGCAACATGATTCTGTCATAATATTCGGGCTCTTGCACCCGCACAAACACTTCGACAATTTCCTTTTCTGACATAGGAGGTCTAACTCTAGCTGCCTCATTTCTCCATCTATACGCAAATTCTCTGTAACTTTCGGTCGACTTCTGCTTCATCTTCTCCAAGGAGTAACGATCAGGAACAATTTCCACATTGTAGGCAAATCATTCGATGAAGTCCTTAGCCAGAGCGTTCCAGCTAGACCACTGTCTCGTTTCATGAGACATAAACCATTCTAGAGCCTCTCCTCTCAGACTTCGGCTAAAAAGCCGCATTAACAAAGCTTCGTCTCTTCCAACTCCCACGAGTTGATCACAGTAGGCCCTCAGGTGTGCTAAGGTGTTCCCCGTTCCTCCGAAGATGTCGAATATTGGCACCTTGAAACCTTTCGGGAGGTTCGAATTCGGATGAATGCACAAGTCTTCGTAACTCAACCCAGCGACCTTAGGAATACAGTTCAACTCCTTTATGGCCTTTCTAATTTCCTCCTTCATATCTATCTTGGCGGTCTCTTCCTTTGAACTCCACTCTCTCTCCCTCTACTCATAGTGGTCGAGCTCCAAACCATGGGTGTCATGCTCGTTGGGGACCGGTATTTGGAAAGTGGCTTTTTGCGGTAGTGGTGGAGCAATAGAGGGACTCTGGCCATTTAAATGAGCGTGATAGTTTTGGGGGAAAGTTTGGGGGCTAGTATGCTGGTTTTGGTGAAGGAGGGAAGTGTGTGGGTTATTAGCGTTTTGGCTGTGAGGGGGTAGGCTAGTTTGATGGTTTGCATTGGGGGGAGGGAGTCGTGCTTGGAGGTTGGTATTTTGCGAAGGGGGTGGTGTTTGATAAGAGGCTGAGGCGTAATGAGGGTTTTGGGTGGTAAGGTCAATAATGGAGGGATTATGAGCAGGACTTGAAGGCGGGTTTTGAGCTGGAGGCCTTCCGTCTGGTTGAGCATTGACAGCAAAAATCGGATGAGGCAAATCTTGTTTTCTCTGCATCTCGACCCTCATCTCGGTGATTTGTTGGATCAATTGTAGGATCAGTTCATTCTGATCGGCAAGGGTGGGTTGAGCCACCATGACATCAGTAAGGCTAGTTTCTTCGTTGTTATCACCCATTGCTGCTTTTCTCTTTTGTGAACTTTAACTGGGGAAGGAGTCTGTAGGACCTTTAGATCTAGTGAAATAAGGATGATCGGCCAGTGTATCAACACAGATCAGTTCTAACTACCTGTAGAGAAAAACAACTCAAAGGCAAATTTGTTAGTATTAGTTCTGGACGAATAATGCAAGATATCACATAGAAAGCAGATAAACACATAAGAGTTGCTTCGTTTGAGAACATGTTAGTCCACGAATAACGGGGACTGACTTTTGAACAAGCAGGAATTTGCTCATTTTTATGTTGAGGGTGGTGACTCAGAAAGGTTAAATTGCGTTGAGCTAAGGTCTTCTTGTTGTATCTTCTGGCATCTGTTGATCTGAACTCAATGTTTCCTTGTAAGAATGAAATGGGGGAAAAGAAAATTTTAAAAAGATAGGGGCCGGGCCTTGAAAGGTTGCCTACGTATCTCCAAAGGAGAATTCAAGCCCTACGTAGTTCGAATACAAAAGGGATTCCCATTTTCATTCATTCATTTCTAGTGATTACAAGGAAAGTGAAAATAGACAATAAAGCTCCTAAAAGATAAAATGTGCTTCCATCCAAGACATTCTTCTCCCGATTGGTGCCTTAATCACGGGGGGGTAGACTCGTATGCATCAGGGGCAATTTTCTCCTTCCCTTCTTTCCACCGTCCCTGGGAAGGAGGCCTATAGACAATTTCCTCCTCAAGTTCCTCTTCAACAGATTTAGGTCCAGTGCCTTCGGGACCACTGTTGGTGGCCTCTTGGGTGAAGAAAGAGTATTTTCCATGTAGATTTTGAAGCCTCATGGTTATATCATTGTTGAAGACATCATGTTCCTTCCACATAGCAACCGTCTCCTCATTCATAATAGCATATTTTGCCATCTTAGCCACCAACTCCGCGTCTAGTGCTGCATTTTTGGCTTGTGCAACTGCGGTGGCTAGTTCTACTTCTATCTTTCTTCCTCCCATTTCTCGAATCTCTTGTTTGAATCAACACAGTTTCATCCTTAAATTCTCCTCAGTTGTATCCACCTCGACATTCTTTCCCTTTTCCATCTTAGCAGCAATTTTACATTTCCTGAGATGATAGAGTAATGTTTTAGGATTTAGTAGTAGGATTTTATTTCTAGTTGAGAAACTCAAGACTCATGAAACTTTGGTCGGACATTTTTAGGGTAGTGACTTGTATTTAGAATTGTGGAGATTTCAGAAAATTTTCAAGAAGGAGTGGGCTAAAAATGTCCTCATTCAAATCAACAAAATCACATAAACAGTTAAGGCACACAAGCGGCTAACGCGCGTCCTAAACAAGTAGGGGGCCCTTTTATGCCAAGAGTAGGCCTAGCGCATTTGAAAGATGTATGTGTAGAATTGAACCATTTGTTACCCCAAAGTAAATTTCGCATATAAAATGATGTTCAAAAGAGCGAAAATAAGCAGGGGAAGTAGGGAATAGACGGTAAACACAAAAGAAAAGACCCACGCAAGGGTCATTTGCGGAGAGTACCAAAATACAAGAAAGGCAAGCCCACACAGGGGCAAACAACAACAAATACACATAGAAAAGCCCATGCAGGGGCGAAATCCACTAGGAGGTCCCTGATGGTCCTGCTTCTGATCTGCTCCTCTTGTTTTGTGCCATGAGATGATGAAGCCTGCATTGAATCATTAGCAAGTATCCTTCGCTCCGGCGGCCTTTCTCTTCCCAGTCTTCGAGACACATCCCACTTTTCTTATCTCCAATCCATAAGTTGAGGTCTCCCAGATCGCTTCTCAAGATTTCTAATTCTTGACTTACACTATCGAATGCATATTTCTCCTCCTCTTGCTTTCGAAGGAATTCATTGTACATTTCCTGAGCTTTTCTTTTTACCTCTCTTAATTCTATCAAAGCTTTGGACTCTTTGTCCTCCATACTACGATAAATGTTTGGAACTGGGAAGAAAATCCCTTGTATATTGCCCTTTAACAAAGCTTTGTAGGTTTCATCTTACCCAACATTAAATCGGTCCGCGGCAATGGTGTCTTTATTCATTCGCAGTGCCTTTTTCCATTCCTTCAGCATCTCTGAAGCCTTAAGCACTCTATCATCTCCGATGTCGAACACATAAATACGGTAGTATGAATTTGGAGGTGTAGTTTGTTTTCTTCTGAATTGTCTCAGGACCCGGACGGGTGCATAAGGGCGGATACCCCGAATACCTGGTAGAGGAAGTACAAGTTGTCTGTGGCCCCGTACTATGACATCTTTTGAAATGAAGCGAACGAACATCCACTGAATATCTTCTTCTCTCAGCTCGGAGAAAATCTGAGCCCATCTTCCTCTAGTCCTCCTATTTTCCAAATCTGTCCAAAACAGCATATCATTCAAACCCTTAAGAGCATTATTATCATCGAGGGTATGTAGTTGTTGAGTCCCGTATCCCTTCGCTAAGTGACTCAGTATCCACCATTGGAGGAGGAGATTGCAGCCTTTAAAGTAGCAATGTCCTTCCTTACATTTTCCTAAAGCACGGTACATGTCAAACAGGATGACAGGCGCGATGGGATAATATTTCACTTGCCCTTGGTTCAGATGCCCGTGGTAAAGAGTGTGTGCAAGCATTATTACTCAGGTGTTGATGCTGAGGCTCGGGCCTTGGGGAAAAATCATAGTACCTAATAGCGCGATAATGAATGCCAAAGATCTGATCCCGTCCCATTCTCTAAAGGTAACCCTGAACTCTTGGTTGCAATTCGCATAAAAAGCTTGCATTCCCAAATCTAACATAGAGATCCATAAAAGAAACGCTAGAAACTTCGGCCTAGAAGGCGTAATCCTTTCTTAATCCGAGCCAATTTGTAATCCTCGAGAGTAGGCTTGTTAAGGATTAAGATGTGTTCCTGTTTTCTCACTCTTCTTTCAAGCGCTGTACCGACCGTGTCTATTCCGTCCCGAATTTCCTAAATTATCGGGGTGATTTCCATGGTTCCAAATCGGAACACCATTTTCTCGTTGTCCCAATAACCCGTGAGGAATTCAATCAGCTCGGGCCACCCAACCATGTTAATGAGTTCTGTTAAGGCCCCTACATATTTGTTGAGGTCCCTTTTGTGAAATGCATTGAGGTCATTGTTCCACATTTTGAGTAGAATTGGGGCTTCCACTACCATGTCGAATTTGGGAAATCGATCCATACCTACAAAATAAAGCACGGTTAAGATTCCCTCCCCCAAATAGGCAACAATTAGGTTTCCACACATACATCTTTCAAATGTCAAATAATATGATATGTCGTTAGGTCGTGGACCTTGGACATGATTTTTGGCGGTTTTACTAATGGACTTAATACACCTTGGGTATTAAGTCGTCTTACGCTAATGCTTAGATTTGGATTTGATTTCGCTCTACTCTAGGTTGACTAGAATTAGTTTAGAAATGACGGTTACCCGAGTCGGACAAACAACACGGTGAAGATTAATAAACGACGTTGGATGACTGCAAGCCAACTATTCGTTTATCACTTCCAAAGAATTGAACTTGTGTTTTTTCTGAAGTACAGTCGTGGTAAGCCACATAACCGCCTTTTTCCTAATGCAATCTATTTGTCGTTTGGCGGAATCGGGTGCCATGAATGCCACAATTAATATAAGGTACGATAATTTAAACAAGTAAACAGTTAAACACATAGCCAAGTAAATTAATCTTAAGGTTAGAACCATTCAAATCCCCAGCAGAGTCGTCATTTTGTGTTATTAGGAAAATATAATTGTACTGGTTTTAAGAGTCGTCACTTAATTTTTAAGAAAAATCAAGAAAACTATTATTTTCAAAAGACTAAAACAAAAATCTAATGAAAACTTAAAAGGGGTTCGAGGTTCTTATTAGCATTTCGGGAAGGGATTTAAGGCACCCGTAATGCCCGCTAACACGCAGTTATCCAATAATTAACTATTTGGCTAAGTTCGTTGAATTAATTTGAATTGAACAATTTTTATAGTTAGGTCCATTTTGAGAGAAAAAGAAGAAAATTATTAAAATATTATCCAAGTGGAGTATTTTGTAAATTTATTTATTAGGCCAAGTAATATATGGATAGTTTAGTTAAGTGATTTATTCAAAATTGGTATCTTTTGGGGATTTGAATTTTTTTTTTTAAAAAAAACTTAAGATTATGTAACAGATATCGGCAAGTAAACAAACACAATAAAGCAAAGAGGGGAAGAGATTTGGGCCCAAATCTGGTTTTCCTGTCCGTCTGAGCCAGTACTTGGGCCCATTTTCGTTTTGGGCCTTTGGCCCAATTTTTCACCTGTCCTAAGAACTAACAAGTATAGCAAATAAGTGGACTTTGGCCCAAAATAATACAATTTGTTTTGGAATTAAGAGTGGGCCTCTGGCCCAATCACTTCAATTTCTCGATTTGTTGCTTCTTCCATCTTCGGGACCTGTTCGTTGATTCGGGGACTTCTTCTTTGATTTCATTGACTCGGTTGACTCGATAAAAAAGAAGAAGCGTTGAGCTTCAACCCAACTCGAGATGCAAGGATAGAGTTCAAAGGACTCGAACAGGACAGTGTTCATGCCAAGAAGATGAAGAAAAGGATTAGTATTTGTTCTCACTATATTGACCAGATAGATTAATAAATCAATGAAATTAGCAACAAATGACAAAGTACTTCATAATTGAATCAAACATAAATTATTGCACAACTTCCAAACAAAAGGTAATTATGAGACCATGTCAAAATCACTGATGCAGTGGATAATATTAGCATATTCATTCTATTCAACAATTTTCTAAAAGAAAAGGAAAAAAAAATGCTTAACCAAAATAGACTAATTTAGAACAAGAAAAAGGGATTTCAAGAGAGGAAAAAACTCAAGATCATGATATCAAAATAATAATGACAGTAACTACGGGCATCAAATTTAAATAATCTTGAACATATCCTTGCATCACTCACTTCACTTTGCAACTCCAATATTTGACCAGACCAAACTACAAACATCAAAAAATTAAGATGGTCTTCAGATGGTAAATGAACACTAGCTCAAATATCCAACCTGACACACCGATTGATAGAGTACTAACTAAACGGGTAACATGGGTATATTAAATCATGGATTCACATGTTTACAAGGGACGTTCGACTACACATATTAAACAGTTCCAAACCTTATGCAAACAGAAAAGAAGTATTGGCATTTCCCTTAAAACAAACAACAACTAAGGTCAAAGAGGCATAGTTTGCCTCCAACAAGTTAATCAACCTAATCCATATTTAGCTTGAACTAACTAAGTTAAGAAATACAACACGTTCTAACTAACATCAGCTTCAAATTCGGGGCAACAAATATGAAACACTAAAGAACTCGAAATATTGAT
Source organism: Solanum acaule (assembly GCA_036250505.1). Classification (NCBI taxonomy): domain Eukaryota; kingdom Viridiplantae; phylum Streptophyta; class Magnoliopsida; order Solanales; family Solanaceae; genus Solanum; species Solanum acaule. The sequence continues at coordinate 704 of JAJOOR010010360.1, read as the reverse complement.
GCCTTGCTTCATTCTTTCAACTTGAGGTGAAAGAACGAAGGATGCAACATCAAACATTTACACATTACTACAGATTCATGACGAACAAGAATAAACTAGGACTTAAAATGACACTTTGAAATCATTCACAACTATACTATGAAATATAAGAAGTCAGGAGCCAGCATCCAACGTCTATATACATATCTAGATCACATTCAAAACTAGAGGACGAAGAATCCTTAACTCCTATCGACAGCCAGAAACAAATGAGACAAACCGAGCTCACATGAGAAGGAAAAGGACTAAAAAATCAATTGACAAAGCAGGGAACTATACTACTGACTTAACATCAACAACAAATTGAAACAAACTAAATTTATATCATTCAAATAGATCAATAGTCAAGAAACTAGCACATCGGCATATTGAGCATAACCGAAATACAAGCTGAAATCAGGAGTTACCTTTTAAGGTGCAGCAAACTGGACGACAACGAGAAGAAAGTAGCGAAACTTCACCACCAAAACGACGAATCCAAAGAACTCACGTGAATAGAGAAACGAGCAAAAGACTCTATCAATACCGAAACCCTCACTCTCTCTGATTTTGAAATCTCTTTCCCAATTTTTTGTATGAAACATTTAAGCAAGTAGTTTACTGTATTTTCTCTCAAATTCTAGCCAATTCCCCTCAATCTTTTTCTGGGGGCCCCCCCCCCCCCC
>JAJOOR010010359.1:0-60484 GCA_036250505.1 Solanum acaule | reverse complement strand
GTTTAAAAGAAGGCCCTAAAAGAAAAATCAATTCACTTGTTCGGATTTGTCTAAATAAGACAAATCAATTACTATTAAAGCGTCTAAAAAGTAAGGTTTCCTTTTTGCGACTCCTCTATTTCCTCCGCCTCTTTCTTCAATTGAAATATGCATTTCTTCTTCTTCATTGTGTTATATGCTCTTCCTTTCTTAAAATTTGCCTTCCTGTGTAGATATATACCCCGATGGTTATTGTGTTCCAAGGTGGTTTCGACCAAGATGCCAAGTCTTTACTGTTGATCACGATCTAAGTGAGTTCCTTCTTCTCTGTTCTCGTTTTGCCTTCTCCCATCAGCTTCTACTAGCTGAGGTAGAAAAGGAGATTCCAAGAGTCTTGCTCTCTTCTTCAGCTCCAAATGTAACCCATTTGAATTTGAAGGCATCAATATTTGCTGGTGGAGCTTTTTGTAAGCTAACGAAGCTCAGGCTAGGTAACTTAGAGTTTTGCGCAATTATGTATGCCTTGTATTGAAAAAACTGATTGTACATATCATATATGTGCTCTACTATGTTAGTAGTCCTGTCTCTACTCATGATGTTGGCCATGCACGCTCAGTGATGGTATTTGTGCTTTATCAATATTTAGAATTCCTTTACATGCCCTTGATAGCTATTGATATGTTTGGGCCAGAATCTTCCCCTCTTGGTCACATGCCTCATTTGCTAATCTATCTGCTAAGTTATTTCCTTCCCTGAATATATATTGTATGTGTGCCTGAACATGTTGTTGTAACTTTTGTATTTCTTTTAAGTCAACTGTCTGTCCCTATGGGATCCTCCATTCCTGTCTAATCATTTTCGTTATGGCTAAAGAATCCATTTCTACAATGATGTTTGGAAGATTGTTTGTAGTGCAATATCTAAGTGCCAGTAGAATTGATGTCGTCTCTACTTCCATATTGGTTCTATGCCCTAAAGCATCTGCTTCGGCATATATCAAGCTTCCATTGTAATCTCGAATACATAAACTTTTAGCACTTACTCCAGGATTAACTCTCCTAGCTCCATCCGTATTGCACTTTAATTTATCTTGTTGCGGTTTTATCTACCTCACTGCATGATAGTGCAATCTTGGTATATATCTTCTTAGTACCTCCACAATTACGTCCCATCTTTTAGGGACTGTTATCCACGGGTATTTACTACTTATAAGTTGTGTTAATATGGTCTGATATTGTTGCTCTAGCTTATAAAAAGTAATATCCTTTTCATGCCTTCTTGCGTTTCGCCTTTTCCACAATTGCCACATTTGTATTGCTGATATTGCCTTGCATATAAACCTCAACTTAGTAGGGTCAGTGATGCCCCACCAGGTTTGGATCATTTTCTTCAGTCCTCCTGGCATCTGGATACCTGCACATGTAGCAAACTTCCTCCATAGCTTTTGGGCTATGGGGGATGTTAGAAAACGGTTGGACATTGTTTCCTCTTCGAATGTTTCACAACAGTAGCATCTAGACGCAAAATTCACTTTTATTCGTTTAAGATTATCTTCTGTGGCAATTCTGCCCTTCCATATTCTCCACACCAGAAAATTAATCTTAAAAGGAATATCTTTGCACCACATATTCTTTCTCCATTCTTCTTTGACCTTTTCCGCCCGCATTATCTCAAAAGTTGTTTGTACTGTGAAATTTTCACTTGTACTTCCCATCCACCAAGGTCTGTCCATGTTCCATTTTGAAATATTTAGAGTAATGTTTTCTATAATGTACTCCCCCATTTCTTTCGAAACTTTCTGTAACAATTTTCTCTGGTCCCATTCCCCATTATTCACAAACTGTTTAACCTCTATTTCTTCCTCTCCACCCCCAGACTCTTCCGTATAAAACAACGCCCATTGTTTGGTGTAGTTATCAAACAAAAAACTAGCTTCCCCATTTTTGATTTGCCACCAAATGTTAGGTTCTGTTTCTTCTCTTATCTCGATCATTTTTTTCCATGTCGTAGAAGCCCCTTTTCCCATTGCCATTACTGGGTGCACCTTTTTACAATATTTATTCCACATGAAAGTGCTCCACCAAGTGGTTGAAGTTCTGAAGCTCCACCACTATTTCCCATACAAAGCATTTGATATATCATGTAATGATCTCAAACCAATCCCACCTTCTTCTATTAGATAACACATATCCTCCCATGAAACCCAATGCTTTCCTTTTTCTCCTCCCGTCTTGCTCCAGACTAAACCTGAAAATACTTGATGTAGCTGCTTGATTATTTTCTTTGGTGGGCTCATGGTTGAAAATAAATATAAATACATTGATTGTAAAATGCTTTGTATCAGTACCAACTTTCCTCCATATGATAGCTATTTATTATTCCAGCTTGAAATTCTTCTTTGAATCTTTTTAACCAACTCCGCAAAATGTGAACATTTATTTCTCCCATAATATACAGAACAACCTAAATATGTAAAAGGAAAGGATCGTTGCCTAATTCCAGTGAGCTTTCTTAATGTTATTGCAACAATTAGTGGAGTGTTATCATGAAGATAGTATAAGTTTTTATTCAGATTTATCAGTTGTTCAGAGATCTTTTCGTACTCTCTCAACACCCCATCATCTTCTTTATCGATGCTTTTTCTTCTGAGAAAAACAAAATGGTATCAGCTGCATATGATAAATGGTTTAATTTTGGACTCCACTTAGGCATGCTGTATCCTTTAAATTCTCCATCGATGTGCAACCTTATTAAGACCCCTAGCCAATACCTCCGCAACAATAATAAAATGGGTTGGGGACAAAGGATCCCCTTGCTTCAGACCTCTTGACAACTTGAAAAAACCATACGATTTCCCATTCACAAGAATCGAGTACCAATTATTTGAAATAAGTTGCCATATCATATCTATAAGTAATTCTAAAAAGCCGAATCGTCTAAGAACTTTAATCACCCATGATACTCTATCATAGGCCTTGGCCATATCCAACTTTAGTACCACATTTTGATATATTTTCCTCTGATTTGCGTCTCTTATGATTTCTTGAGCTAATAGTACATTCTCCGTTATGCTTCTTCCTTTAACAAAACCCGACTGATTCTTTGATATGATAACCGGTAAAAACCTTGTAATCCTTTGATGTATCTTTCTTGATATGATCTTGTTTGCAAATATGCTGAAGCTCACTGGACGAAGATCCACCAAATGCTTAGGCTTCTCCTTTTTTGATAATAACACCATGCTCGTGTGTGTAATATATATGGGCAGATCTTGCCCACAAAAGAAAGCCTTCACCATGTTTGTAACATCATAGCCAATCACCGTCCAGCAATTTTGAAAAAACTTCCTGGAGAAACCATCTGGTCCGCTTGTACTATCCTCATTCAGTGCAAAAACAACCCCCTGACTTCCTCTTTCATTGGCATTTCCCCTATCTCATCATTCTGCTCTTGTGTAATTAATTTTGGAATCACCTCTAGCAAATCCTCATTCTCTTCCCTGTCTATTTCGCTGAATTGCTGTTCAAAGAAGGCTACTTCTTCATTCCCAATATTTTCACTAGTATTAATGCAATCACCTTGGGCCGTAATGATCTCTGACATGAACAATTTTTTCCTCCTTCCCTTCACATAATTGTGAAAGAATTTAGTATTCCTATCATTATCTTTAAACCATCTCATCCCGACCTTCTGTTTCCAAAATTCTTTTTCTAAATACCTGATTTTTTTCAATTCCGCTTCAGCCCTCTTCAGTTCCTCTCTATTCCTGCCCGTAGGGTGAATTTTCAGTTGAGCCTCCTTATATCTAATCTCTTGTTCCAATGATTGAATTCTTTGAAATATATCCCCAAACATTTCTTTACTCCACTTCGTTAGAGCCAATTTGATTTTTTTGAGCTTAGCCTGGAATTCCATAATCGGGGTTCCCTTAAACTCCACCTTCCAATTTTTTTCAATTACTTTCATAAACTCCGGGTGTTTTGTCCAGGAATTCAAAAATTTAAACGATTTAATCACTTTCTCCTCCTCTGAGTTGCATATCAAATGCAAAGGTGTGTGATCTGATCCCTACCTAATTAGATAATGTATTGTGCTAGTTGGCAAAATGTCACTAAATTCCTGAATACACAACACCATGTCCAATCTTTTAAAAATGCAATCTTCTTCATCTCTTCCATTCCACCAAGTAAATTTGCTACCTGAACTCCTTATTTCCTCCAAAGCGCAATTATTTAGACATTGACTAAAATCTATAGATTCATGTATTGTAAACTCCAAACCCCTTTGTTTTTCTTCTTCATTTAATATCACATTAAAATCGCCTCCCACTAGCCATGACATCTGATTCCCTTCAGCAATTGACTCCAAGTTCTTCCATAATTCGAGTCTGTCTAATGCGTCACATCTCACATAAACAGTTATTATTATATCTTCACAATCCCAGTATCAAAACTCATTGTTATTTGTTGAATATTGTTACTAATCAGCTCACACTTCCAATCATCATCCCAGAATATCCAGATTTTTGACGAATAATTACATTATGCATTTTTAAACCCCAAACTCCTTTTGTATACATCTAACTCAGATGGATCTTGGAAAGGTTCCATTACTACTCCTTGTTCTAACTTGAAGAGGCATAGAAGGTTTTCTTCCTTTTACTCCACTTTACAAATTAGAGATTTTCCTTGGGGACAAATCCCCATCTCTTGCCACTTTGTCGATATTTTCATCAATTTCCTCATCTTCTTCCCTTTCTTTTCGCCATTGTTTCTCTCCTTCCATTTCCTCCTGAAGGTAATTCATACCTTTGATGCTCTTTTCACTTAACTCAGTAGTACTTTCATTTTCCTTCTCCCTTGTAAACACTTTTTCTATGCTCCCCAAGTTACTATATCTATCTTTCCCACCATCCTCATTATTGTCACCTTTGTTCACTATTTGAGAGTCCGACCTCTCTTTATCTTCCCATCCTTCTGCCATTACAATAAATTTCAACCCCCTTTTCCCAGTCTCCTCAGAAACCTCCTTCTCCTTTTCTTTGAAAATTTCTTATACCCATAGTTTAGTAGTTATGTCTTCCCTTTCTCCACCCCTCTCTTCGTTGATCTCCCCTTCCTCCCTGTCTAATGCTTCGTATTGATTAGCGGTAGGTATATATCTTTCCATTTGTGGATTTTGCTTTGCAATCCATACATGTATTCCTTTCCTCTTCCCATGGTTTTTTTCCCAGCCCCCTCTCTTTTTCTGCCCCTTGAATAGGTCTTGCTCTTTGTCATCTCGTAAATCTTCTTTCTCCCGATTACTTTGTGTTTTGATCATCCCATCTTCCCCTTGAACTTGTGGCTTTAATTTCTGACTGTACTGCGTGTTGTCTCCCTTCTCTTCTGCCCCTACTCCTTCCTTCTCCTTTGTTGGATACAACTCAGGGTGTATTACGTAGCATTGTTGGTCGTTATGTCCCTGGATTCTGCAGTTCTTGCAGTACTTTGGTACATAATCATATTTGATTCGTATCCATTTTTCTGTAATTTCTCCAGACTTCTTTCGCATTCCTACATTGATTTGTTTTGGGAACTCACTCAACAGATCTACTTCAACATTTACCCGCGCACAACTAGGTCTTGTTTGATTCTTTGTCGCCAAATCCACCTGTAATGGCTTTCCTATTGCAGATGCTAAGGAGAAAACAACCTCTTTCCCAAAGAAGTTTGGTGGTAAGGAAGGAAAAGAGATCCATGCGATTGTCATTGATGTTTCCTTTTCCGGATCAAACATCGGGTCCCATTTTAATGTTTTCATTGGGTACAACCATCCTCTATGCATTAGATAGAAAGAAGGTTTAGATAAAAGGTGAACATAATCCTCCAAACAGGAAGCCCTAATCAAAACATGTATGTTGCTTAATAGTCCTATCTTGCATTATTCCCTCCACTCACAGTGTTTGGGAATCAATTTTCGTAACTCCTGAATCTCCGGCCATCAATACGAAAATTTCCCTATGACAGCAAACTCCAAATTTTTGCTAATGATCATTTGTTCTACCTCCTCCTTTTCCCATATTACTCTTGGTTCTTCGTGCAAATACACGAGTGGTTTCACTAGAATCACAGTCTCTACCTTCCTTGGTGGGCACAGAAAGGCTGGATACTTCAATTTTTTCTTTGTGTCAACCTTTTTTAGTAATTGACCATCCCAGTGGGGGGTTGACCGGGTGAGCTGGTGGTCATGGCCACCGGAAAAGTTATCTACAACTAGGGTTTTGTTGACAGAAAGTTTTGATTTTTATCGCTTTTTTAATTATAACCAAGATTGCTAATTATTATTATTATTATTATTATTATTATTATTATTATTATTATTATTATTATTATTATTATTATCATTATTATTATTATTATTATATTAATATTATTATTATTATTATATATATATATATAGTAATTCTCCAATGTTTGGAGATTCTGACATGTTCCAAAGTCCATCGAGCTTCTTCATATCCAAATGCAGTCTTTCCCATAGTCTTTTCTTTTGACAATGCTTCTCTTGACTCTTCCGTTAGATCCCTTATTTTATAAAGATACATACCTAAATGAGGGTTTCCTATAGGTTTGACCGAACACTGTGAGGTTGCATACGTATCCCTAAATGGGAATGTCACGACCCAACCCACTGGGCTATGCGGGCACCTACTCTAACACCTAAGTAGGAGAACCCTCATTCCAAAAATAGTTTAAGACATGCAAAAGATTAAGAAAACTAGAGATCAATTAACATTGATGAGATTTTATATAAAATAAAGAGTGTTGTCAACAATTCGAGTTAAGACTTATAAAATAATTAACTCCCCAGGGATCTAGTCTAAACAAGTACAAAAGCATCTTGGATCTACAAGGTATAAACATGATAACAATGACGCAGCTCCCACCACTTGGAAGGAAAGATAGAAGTTGTAAGACATTATCTTCGTCTTCACCTATAAAACATCACTGACCCTGTAACAAGACTATGCTAAAAAGGCATAACAAGAGTAGTATTAGTACAACCACATGTACTTGTAGGCATCATCGGTCAACCCGATACCCACCACGTAATATAAGGAAATCAACTAGTAGGAAACATGCAATAAGACTGTTCATTCCTCCACCTTCATATCCTCATATCCTTTCACTTTCAGAATACTACCATTACCAATACAGGTAGACTTGACCCTAACCCTCACTCACCCAATTCTGATAACGTCACTTAACAGTCTACCTCTTAGAGTGGTTATGGAGGTAACCATTACCAACCAAGCCAACCACTCACGACATACCCTTACTCATTTCACTAAACCACTAAATCCTTGACTCCATAATACGCTCAATCAAGGCTTATAACCATTCCCATACAAATCCCCAACCAAAGTAGTACCTAACTACTTAACACTTACAACATATCATCACCCCATTCACACTTTAAGGACAAAAACCACTCCTCCCAAGTACACAAGGTAACACCTGGACCATCGGTCTCCACTTACCATACCCCCCGTGATTCGATCTTGACCTTACATGGTTCATTCATTAATGAGATATCACAAGTAAACACCACATGATAAACATACATAAACAGAACAATACGATAATGTCATCATTTCAACAGCAATGTACAAATCCACATTCTCAATAACAAGCAAATATGACAATTCAATGGTCCTCTCATGGAATCCACACCTACACGGTTAGTGTACCGGAACGTGGTACTCTATCCCAATTAGTGTGCCGAATGTGACACCCAATCCAATATATTCCCCGAAACGTGGCACTCGATCCAAGTTAGTGTGCCGGAACGTGACACCCGATCCATTCATCATAACCAAAATCACAATCACACCAATATGTACATCTCATAATGATACAATCAAGTGTTAAATCATGGCATACTTTTATTCATTCGTACTCATTTCATTAGGTTTGATCAACAATACTTCATTCACATATATACATGCTTTACGATGAAGTAATTACCAACAGACATCACATAAACATGAAATCAAACTATCACCTACCCTAGTTCCTAGGAGTAGGTTTCCCCTATGGTAAAATATTGATGGAAAAACTAGAATTACATGTACGACTATTCCTTTTTCGGTGCACGAAAGCCTACGCATGAATTCTACTATCAATTACCAGTATACTATGCAGTGAATTACACATTTACAACTACTAAATTAATAAACCTAGACTACCTGGGTTCCAAGAAGTTACGCAGAATTTTGGCTCCAATTCTTATTTTTGGACCTCCTGACGGTAAATTTGACCAAGAATCCGCAAGTTATCATCGTCCTTGCGTTAGAAATCTCTTCCTCCTTCTTTTCGAAGCCCAAAGAACTCTTCTGAGGGTTTCTAGGGTAATTCTCACCTATTTTTGGTGTTTTTCAGAAAAGGGAGAAAATAAGGTTTCGCGTTATTGAAGTTTTGTTTCCGACTATCCCACTCTGGCATGAATTATCCCGCTGGAGCGCCACCTCCCTAGCGGCATCTGGCCCACTCTGGAGGGACGATTGGCCCTATTTTTCTCAACATTTTTCCTTTCCTAATTAACGATGGTTCGGGTCATTACAGGGAATCAGGTCTATATGGAGTTCGAGGATAGGAAAAGTAAAATAGAAAATATGCAATCAAATGACCGAGCCTGACTCGGGCTACCTATGTATCCAAGTGGAATCATGTCAAGATGTAGTTCAAATACAATATACAAGTGAAAAAAAATATAAAGGTAAAAGTAACAACATGTAATGAAATGACTGGGCGTGACTTAAGTTGCATGCGTATCCAATCAGAATTAGGTTGTAACATAGTTTGAATATAATAGGAAAGTAAAAAATATGAAAAATATGAAAAACAACGACTAGGCCATAATCAGACTTCCTACGTATCCAAGCAAAATCAGGTCAAGACGTAGTTCAAATACAATAGAAAAGTGAAAAATATGAAGGGACTGAATCCGACAAAGATCACCTACGTATCCCACCGAGGGAAGTCAGGTGAAGCGTAGTTCTATATATATGGAAATGATGTTTTGAGGTTTTCTAAGGGTTATCCGATCCAACGTGGGTTGCCTACGTACCCCACCATGGGAAGTCAGGTCTAGACGTAATTCTATTACATCAGAAAAATTCAAAAGTAAGAAATAAAGACCAATCTTGAGGTCTTCAGATGTAGTATTTCTTGATGACGTCTGAATTGATTGGCTTTGTGCCCTCCTCCTGAGAGTACTCTATGAACCGTATAAGAATCCTGCCCGTTAGGTGCAAATTTTCCTTAAGATACTCCTTGGTGAGGAAATATCTTCTTCAATATAGCTGCCCCAGTGTCTGTCGAGGTTTAAATTTCTTGTTGAATATTTTGGTCATTCTGTTCTGATAGAGTTGACCGTGACAAACTATATCCATCATATTTTCATCGATGAGCAAGAATTGTTCATGCCTGCTACGTATCCATTATGCATCATCAAGACCAACCTCTTGGATAATCCTTAAAGATGGTATTTCCACCTCTCTAGGTATTACTGCTTTTGAACCATAAACAAACATACAAGGAGTTATCCCAATGGATGTTCTAATTGTGATGCGATAATTAACAAAGCATATGGTAGCTTCTCATGCCATATGCTTTGTTTTCCTTAAAATCTTCTTGATATTCTTATTTGCGGCCTCAACTAATCCATTTATCTATGGCCGGTGAACTGTCGAATTTCAGTGAGCAATATTCAACCTTTCTCTAGTTTCTCTCATAAGGTCATTGTTGATATTGGCTGCATTATCTGCTATGATTGATTCTGGAATTCCAAACCGACAAACTATATTGTTGCGAACAAAGTCTGCTACCACCTTTTTAGTCATGGCCTTGTATGTCGATGCTTTGCACCATGTTGTGAAATAATCGATAGCTACTACGATGAAACAATGTCCTTTGATGGAAAAAGGCTATATGGGTCCAATAACATCCATTACCCAAGTGGTAACTGGCGGAGGGGAACCATCACATTGAACTTGTTTGACAGAACATGTATAAAATCTCCATGTAGTTGACACTAATGACACTTTTGCACGTACCAAATGCTATCTCTCTCCATGGTCATACAATATATCAAGCTCTTAAAATGTTCTTTGTCAAAGTGAACCCATTCATGTGAGGTCAGTCCACATGTTCCTATATGTATTTATTCAAAACGTTTTGTTGCTTTTGAGGCGGCGACACACCTCAACAATCCTAAATCTGAAGTTCTCTTCTACAGGACTTCTCCGTTAAGGAAGAAATGATTGGCCATCTTCCTCAAAGTCCATTTTTGCCTGGTTGTGGAATTTTCAGGATATTCTTGTTCTTTTGTTAACCTTCTGATATCATAGTACCATGGTTTTCCATCTAGTTCCTCATCGACATGAAAATAATATGCATGTTGATCGTGTATCTATACATCGATACGGTCGATGTAATTCATTTTTGGATGCTAAATCATCGAGGATAATGTGCCAAAGCATTGACAAACTCATTATGAGCTCAAGGGGCATGCTTGAACTTAATCCTTGGGAAACTCCTACTCAACTCTTTTATGCAATGCAAATAAGGAAGGATCTTGACATTCTTAGTGGTCCATTCTCCTGGCACCTGATGAACCAATTAGTCGGAATCACCTATTACCAAGAGTTCTTTGATGTTCATGTATACGACCATCATAAGTTTGAGAATACAAGTTTCATATTCTGCCATGTTATTGGTACAACAAAAATCAGATTTTGGCTGAGATTGGGTAATATTGTCCAGTTTCTGACATTGAGACTACTGTTTTTCTGACTCCGATGGAGTTTGATGCTCGATCAAAGAACATCATCCATCCATCATACGACTGTGACATTTATTCCCTACAAACAAAACCTCTTTGGGAAGTAGGTCATGAGTGGCTTGCAATCCTAGTCCACCAGGCTTTTAGCGAGGTGATCAGCCAAGGCTTGTCCTTTGATGACTTTCTGTGTCACATACACAATATCGAACTTGCACAAAATTTTTTGCCATTTTTCCAGTTTACTTGTGGGAACCGACTTCTGAAAGTTTACCTAAGTGGATCCATTCTTGAGATCAAGTACACGGTGTATGCAGATAAGTAATGCCTAAATTTTTGGGTGATCCAAGTCAAAGCACAACACGTTCGTTCCAACAATGTGTATCTTGTCTCGTATAGTGTGGACTTCTTGCTCAAATAGTAAATTGTCTTGCTCTCTTTTACTTGTCTCATCATTCTACCTAATACACCCAAATGTATTATCCTTGATAGATAAATACAGTAGCAAAGGATTTCAAGGTTGTCGTGGGACCAATACTGGTGGGTTGGACAAGTATTCTTTGATTCTATCGAAAGCCTTTTGGCATTCCTCAGTCCATTTTGTGGCGGCATCCTTCTTGAATAATATAAATATGGTTCACAGATCAGTGTGGAGTGAGCTATGAACCAACTACTGTAGTTTAGTCTTCCAAAGAAACTTATCACTTCCTTCCTAGTCTTGGGGGAGGTAGCTCTTGGATTATCTTGATATTTGATGGATCCAACTCTATGCCATTCCAGCTAATAATGAATCGCATTAGTCTTCTCGAAGGTACTCCAAACACACACTTTGTTAGATTCAACTTTAGATTAAACTTCCGCAACCTCTCAAAGAACAGTAGTAAGTCATCCAAGTGGTTCGAGCTTTTCTTGGATTTGATAACAACATCATCCACAAACACTTCAATCTCCTTGTGGATCATATCGTGAATAAGGATAGTCATGGACCTCATGTAGTTTACACCGGCACTTTTGAGACCAAATGGCATCACTCTATAGCAATACACTCCCCACAGAGTGATAGACACTGTCTTTTTTGCATCATCTTCATTTATTAGGATCTGGTGATATCCTCCAAAGAAATTGACAAATTATTGCAACTCATATTTTGCACAATTATTAATAAGTATATGAATACTTAGAATAGGGAAATCATCATTTGGACCTGTTGAGATCTCGATAGTCCACACATATTTTCATTTTTTCATCTCTTTTTGGCATAGGTACAATGTTGGCTAACCATGCGGGTAATTTGTAACCCTCACAATATTCGACTCACTTCTCATAGTTACCTTCTCCTTGATCCTTAAACTCAAATAAGACTTGAACTTTCTTGTCTTTTGTTTAATAGGTAGACAAGTGGGATCAGTTGGAAATTTGTGCGAGACAATATGAGTGCTTAATCCTTTTATGTCATCGTAAGACCACACAAACACGTCAACATACTACTTAAGCAACTCTATTAACTCTTGCTTTTTTCAGCCTCCAAATGTATGTTGACTCGTGTTTCCTTTATGATTTACCCCTCTACTAAGTTGACAACCTCTTTTTCATCCATATTGAGTTTTTTCAGACATTCAACTTGCTCAATCTCATGTGGTAGCTATTCATGCATAATGCTTTCATCATAATCTTCGTGATCCTGTTCATAACTTACATCTTGCTCAATGGATTTGTTAAATGTCATAACCATTGATTGATGATTTTTATTAATATTGTTACACCCCACAAACTACTAGTTTAAACTAGAGCTTAGCATAAGGGTTAGAGTCACTAACGTAACTCCCTGAACTTAAAAAAGGGTTTAGTTCTAGAACATTAAGGTATGACTCCAAGGACCAACCGTGGGTCCTTGAGAAAGACCCTAGAAAATTGCTTGGGTAGTGGACCACGGAGGGTACCGATGCCTCGTGGGTTAGTCCACACTCGTGGGTGAGGGGGCGTAGGTCGAGCCTGTAAGTGAGGCTCTGTGAACCCCGACCCATGTTTCACCAGCACGGGCCATGGGTCCAACCACGGTCCATAGGTGAGGGTCTCGTGAATGGGCCAAATTCTCTAACCATGAATCACACCCAACCAGGACGGGCCATGGTTCCATACATGGTCCGTAGGTTAGGGTTCGTGGTTCAGGCCTGGAACTTAAGTGAGGGGCACTTTGAGGTTTTCTAGTTTTAATTAATAACTAAGTGAGGTAGTTTTAGGCTAAATTAGATCACCTATATAAGGATTTCAATTTGCTAATTAAGTCAAATACCTCAGTATTTCTAAATCCCAAAACTAGTCCCAAAACGTCATCCTCTCCAAAGAAAATTCTCTCTCTAGAACTTCAAGGAAGAAGAAGAAGGAAGGTGGTGCTAGGGTTGATGGAGCAAGGCTTTATACTCAAATTCATTGGATTTCATTGCTAAGGTATGGTAGCTATTAATCCATGGAGCATCTTTAAAACCCCAATTTCAAAGATAAAAATCCCCAAAAGCTAGCGTTGGATTCTAAAACCATGGGTTCTTTTCAAAAAAGATTCTAATGATTGAATTACTTTATATTATGATTGAATTGATGACCTATTATGGTTTTTATGCTAAAATCCCCAAGAACCCATTAATTCCGTATATTTCCCCAATTATGATCTTGTGATGTGGATTTGTGGGTGAAAGAAGGATATTATGAGATTATGCTTGTAGTAATTGGGTTACTTAAATTGTGTTAATATCCATTTCTAATGTAGTGAATTCTACACGTGTTGATTCAATATGAGCTTTGATCCTCGAAAGGGCAAATTATGATATTATGCATGTTTTATAAAGATTATGTATATGCTTTAAGAACACTTTTAGAGTAAAGTGAATATGATTATGATCTAGTTGTTGTGTTGTTGAAATGTTATTCTCATTTACACACATATGCATGAGTATGAAATGATGTGAAATGTTTTCTCACAATATGATGATTGTAGGGATGACATGCTATCTCAGCTATTGAATCTATATATAGACATGGACGGTGATAAGTTGAATCTGATGCATGATAAGAATGTCAAGACATTCTTCCATAAATATGAACTTACGTCATGACTTAAAATGAACTCTGTGGGAATTAATGTAGAGCACCAAGTGGATATTGAATATGAGATGGAAGCTTAAACGCTATTGGAGACCAGCTTCCCAATGGGTTCCTATTACGCTAGTTGAGTCTGGGTTCCCAAGTATGTATCTCGTGAGATGGAAACCTTCTATGCTAGTTGAGTCCGGGCTTTTAGTAGCAATCTCATTATCCCATAAACTATGTGCCCTCAAAGGTATTTAGCTAGTGGATCCACCTAAGCTAAGAGTATGGTTCTACCTTAGGCAAGTAGGACCACCCCTTTTTGGTGTGGGGTAGTGTAACGACCCTAAAAATGAATAAGTGAAACTAAAGCCTAACGTGTGTGTGTCAGAGTTTGGTGTGAGGTTTGATGTTGTTTTATGTTGTCCTGAGTCATGGTTGAGGGGTTTTATGGGTTAAACATAAAAGTACGACTCCCCGAGGACCACCCTAGGGGTCCTTGAGGAGAACCCTAAGTATAACCCCCAAGACCCCTTGAAACCACAAGGCTGGCCCAAACTTGGTTGACCACGGAAGGGGACCATGCCCCGTAGGTCGATCCATGCCCCGTGGATGGCCTCTGTGGGTCATGGCCCCGAAATGAAAGCCACAACCCCAGATGATGGAAGGACATTACGGTCCATGACCCCATCTACGGTCCATAGATGGGGGTTTCGCGAACCATGCCTGCAATCTGTCAAGTGGCACGGCCATGTGAAGAGTGAAGTGGTAAATTCACCCTTTTCTTAGTTAAGTGTTTGGACATTAATTTTAGGGTTATTAAGGTATTTTAAAAGTATTAAAACATTAAAACACCCTAGTTTAGATTTCATTATTAAAATTTCCCAAATCAAAATCCCTCTCGTTCAAAATATCTTCTCTCTAGAGCTCCATTGAAGACCAAGAGAAGAAGAAGACTTAGGGCTTGAAGAGGAAGGCTAATTTAGCTGATTTTTTTGTGGAATTCATCTATTAAGGTATGGTGATCCTTCATCTAGGGTTAGGTTTCACCCTAGAGTCATTTTTAAAGAAGTTTTCAAAGTTTCACAAAAACTCTAGGTTTCACTCAATCTCATGGGGTCTTGCATCACACATTTTCAAATGGTTTCAAATGACAAATTATGATTGTATTAATGTTTAAATTGATGATTTATGATGAAAATACTGTATGAACCCATGAATTCTCTCAATTCCTAAATTTTGCCTTTATGAAATGGGTTTGTTGATGATAAATGTATGTGAATCGAATTATGCCTAAATTGTTTTATATTATTGAATTGTATCATCATCTATGCCTAATTATGGTGAATTGAGGATTTGTGATCATATCCTTGAAATGGCAAGTGTGACCTAATTACTTATTGAGTTAGAATTGTGAATTAGATGTTGATCCACTTGAAAGGTGGAGGTGTTTATTTACAATGTATATTCTAGTATTGAATTGATGGATAAATTCCTTGTACCCTACATGTGGAGGTAAATGTATAATTGTGATATGATGCATGTGTGTGATCTAAATGAATGAATGATGATCATGTCTAGAAGCTAATTGTGTTGGGATTGAACATTGTCTCTCTATTAACACACTTGAATAAAGAATGAATGAAGTTCAACGGTAATGTTAATGATGAAGTAGTTGTTGAAAGGCTATTCTCAATTTTACTCTAATGAATGATAATGATGTGTTGATTGAAATGATAATCTCGATCTTACACTAATGAACGATAATGAGATTCTTAGATGAAAGGCTATTCTCATCTTTGAATCTATGAGCTATCCAAAGAATGAATGTTGGGTAGGAGATGGATTCCCTCACGTGAGTTGAGGTGGGGTGTCTAGTAACAATATCTTATCTGTTAATGGAAAGAATGTTAAAATACTTTATGGGAATGTAGGCTATGCACCGAGAGGATATTGAATGAGATGGAAGCCCTCACATGAGTTGAAGCGGAGTTTCTAGTAGCAATATCTTGAGATGGATGCCCTCAGGTGAGTTGAGGCCGGGTATTTAGTAGAAATCTCCTTGTCCCTTAAATATGTGCCCACATAGGTTTAGCTAGTGGATCCACTTAAGCTAAATACCGGTTTACCTTAGCCAAGTAGACCAACCCTTACGATGTGGGATAGTACATCGGATTCCACAATCTAGGTTTCATGGTCTACGTCGGTTAAACTCTTATTCACATCATGTAAAATATGTATTATAGTTTCTTGAGGAGTTCTATGTAGTGTGGGTGGTAGTATGGGATGCTATCCATACATGGCACGAGTAGGCTTCAAGAGGTGTATAGTGAGTTCTCTAAGTCTTAATAACTATTGTATGAAAGCCCTTTAAATCAAGTTATTGAAGTATGTTGACTCTTAAATGCTTAATGTAATGATGCATGCTATACTTGGATGATATTATGAGTTACTTCCTTGTTATGACTTATTGTATTTGAATGTGCCTTGCCTATGGTGACTTCAAAGGAGTACTTAGTGTGAGTAGTATTATGGGATGCTACTTGCATATTGCACAAGTATGACTTAGGGGTTGTCTTAGCTGATGGTCCTTACGTGATGAAATAACTTGTTAATGGTTTAGGTCTCCTGTGTATGAGTATTATTGAAAATGGAAAGGTTGAATAGTAAGTTCACTTTTGGTGACTTTAATGTGGTACCTTAGTGTGGATGGTGGTATGGGACGCTATCCATACATTACACAAGGTATAGCATGAGGGTTACTTGAGGTGAAGGCTAAATGTGAAGGTGAAGAGTTACATGTTGATATTGTTCAAATGTGATGTTATGACTTGTGTGATGATTATATTTGTCTTTGATGTCTCTTATGCTATTGTTCATGATATTTGTAAAAAGTGGCATAATGCATGGTTTCCAACCAAAATGTTCCTTTTAAAGCATGTTTTTACATGGTCATCATACTTAGTACATTTTTGTGTGCAAACCCATTCTTTATGTTTTTACTACAAGTGTAGGTTCCGGCAAGTGATTGCATTCTCTAGTGAAGCTTGGGATTAGACTTCTTCCAAGACATCTTTTGGTATGTCCTCATAGATCGAGGACAGGGACTTCTAATGTTTCTAGTTCTTTTATGTTTGAAGACTATTGTTGACACTTTGATTGTAAAGTTCCGTGACCTTATCTTGTTACAATTTTGTCTAAGATGGCCATGTGAGACTTTAGTATTCCGCTGCTTTAATGAATGTCTTTAGATTGTTTGGTTTTTTCATAAAACGTTTTAATTTCGTACCATTTCGATTACCTATGCGATGAATGAATACTATGAGGTTTGTATAATACCCATTCGAGGTTGAGTACGCTGTGTTACGACTAGGGGGTGCTCTCGGGTCGTGATAAACATAGTATCAGAGCACAAGGTTTTGGGAATGGCTTTTAGGTTGATGTCTCACAGGCCATGTCTAGTAAAGTCTTGTTCATCGGTGTGAGTCGCGACATATCTATGAGCGAGAGGCTATGGGACGTTAGAAAGTTACACTTCTTTGATATTCTTGAAGTCGTGCCTTTGAGTTTAGTTCTATAAGTGTCCTTTTTCCTAATCCTTCTCTTGTGTTTATAGGAAATGAATACATGAAGGACGCCCACAAGGAGAGTGGAAGAAGAGAATGTGAATGAGAGAGTTCCTCCCCAAGACCCTCAAGGTCCTCAAGGTGGACAAGTTCCTCAAGATAATCAAGTTCCGGTGGATCCCCCAGTAGTGACTAATGAGAAGATTAGGTCGGCCTTTCTAACCTTAGCCCAAGCCATGACGACTCAAGTGAATAGAGATGTGGGGCCTAGAGTGAATTCTATGGAGAGTACTATGGCTTCTAGGTTGAGAGACTTTGTGAGGATGAATCTTGTTGTTTTCCTAGGTTCTAAGGTGGGAGAGGATCCCCAAGAGTCTTTGGATGAGGTGTATAAGATAGTCAATACTATGGGAGTAACTTCTAGGGAGAAAGCGGAGTTGGCTTCCTATCAATTGAAAGATGTGGCCCAAGTGTGGTTCACTCAATGGAAGAGCAATAGGCCTTTAGAAGCGGGTCCTATAGAATGGGAAGAGTTTAAGAGAGCTTTCCTTGGTAGGTCCTTTCCCCGTGAGAAGAGGGAGATTAAGGTGGAGGAGTTCATAAACCTTCGGCAAGGTAATATGAGTGTGGAGGAGTATTCCTTGAAGTTTACCTTATTGTGTAAGTATGCTCCATCTTTGGTGTCCAACCCTAGAGATGAGATGAGTCGCTTTGTGACCGGTGTGTCCGACCTTGTCAAGGAAGAGTGTTGTACGGCGTTGCTCCATGATGATATGAACATTTCTAGACTCATTGTGTATGCTCAATCTACTGAGGAATCCAAACTAGAGAGGAAGAGTAGAGAGTTGAAGAGGGGTAGATCCGATGATCAAGGTCAACCTAGGTCCAAAAAGAGGTTCTCCAACCACGATTCTTTAATGGTGACCAATGACAGGGTGTCTAACCCTAAGCTCAAAGGAGGGAGTGGAAATGGTTCTTCTTTTGAGAGGTCTAGATGTGCCAAGTGTGGGAAGCAACATATGGGTAAGTGTCATGCCAACACGGATGGGTGCTTTGGGTATGGAAAGAAGGGTCATAATATGAGGGATTTCCCAACACTCATGGAAAAAGGAAGGGAGGATAAGCAAGCTTCTGTTGGTGGCCCATATCCTAATGCTCTAAGGAATAGCCGTTTCTATGCACCTCAAGCCAAAGAGGGCAAAGGAGCTAATCCGGATGAAGGTACCGGTAAGTTATAGTTCCTTTTCATTATGTTGAGTTTTCTATGTTGTTTTTCATGTTAGCCTTAGTTGGGTTTTCTCCTAAGTGGGGGATGGTATGTTGAATAGTATGGTTGTTGAGAATGTTGATGTCCTTATCTCTTTCCTTCAATTCCTATTCAAGCTTGAGACCAAGTGTTCCTTGTAGCTTGTAGTATGTTTTGGAGTCATGTGTGATATTGTGTTTCCATGGTCTCCTTATATTATGCATGTTCTAATTGGATTCTTGTTAGTTGAGAAATGAGTTTTCATGAATTATGTTCCTCATGTTGATTTACATTTGAAATGAGTTGTCTATATGCTTCACGAGGTGAATTGTTGAACATGCCTAAATGTGCTTTTGAGAAAATTGCTAAAATGTGCTTAATGATATTGTGATGAGCATGATGTTACTTGGAGAAGGAAGTTCCTCCAATGAAATAAGAAATGAGATGTTTCGATGCATAATGAGTTTGTAGATGTAGTTCCTAAATGTGCTTAATGATATTGTGATGAGCATGATGTGACTTGGAGAAGGAAGTTCCTCCAATGAAATAAGAAATGAGATGTTTTGATGCATAATGAGTTTGTAGATGTAGTTCCTACTTGCTTGTATTGCATTGAGTTTCTTAATGTAGAGTTGATGTTTCCTCCTATGTTTATGCATTTATATTGATGTTGCATAATTGTTGGGCTGCTTATTTGAGTCTTTAATCCCTTAATGTGTTTTAAGTGTCATTCGAGGACAAATGTTCCTAAGTGGGGGATAATGTAACGACCCTAAAAATGAATAAGTGAAACTAGAGCCTAATGTGTGTGTGTTAGAGTTTGGTATGAGGTTTGATGTTGTTTTACGTTGTCCAGAGTCATGGTTGAGGGGTTTTAGGGATTAAACATCAAGGTACGACTCCCCGAGGACCACCCTAGGGGTCCTTGAGGAGGACCCTAAGTCTAACCCCTAAGACCCCTTGACACCACAAGGCTGCCCCAAACTTGGTGGACCACGAAAAGGGACCACTCCCTGTAGGTCCATCCGCACCCCGTGGATGGACTCCGTGGGTCATGGCCCCAAATACAAGCCAGAGCCCTAGATGATGGATGGACAATATGGTCCGTGACCCCATCCATGGTCCGTGGATCGGGGTTTCATGAACCATGCCTGCAATCTGTCACGTGACACGACCAAGTAAAGGGTGAAGTGGTAAATTCACCCTTTGCATAGTTAAGTGTTTGGACGGTTATTTTAGGGTTATTAACGTATTTTAAGAGTATTAAAAAATTAAAACCCCTTTTTAGATTTCATTATTCAAATTCCCCAAATCAAAATCCCTCCCTCTCAAAATATCTTCTCTCTAGAACTCCATTGAACACCAAGAGAAGAAGAAGACTTAGGGCTTGAAGAGGAAGGCTAATTTAATTGAATTTTCATATAATTCATCTATTAGGGTATGGTGATCCTTCATATAGGGTTAGCTTTCACCCTAGAGTCAATTTCGAAGAAGTTTTCAAAGTTTTCAAGTTCCACAAAAACCCTAGGTTTCACTCAATCTCATGGGTTCTTGCATCAAACGTTTTCAAATGATAAATTATGATTGTATTAATGTTTAATTGATGATTTATGATGAAAATACTCTATGAAACTATGAATTCTCTCAATTTCTAAGTTGTGCCTTTATGAAGTGGGTTTGTTGATGATGAATGTATGTGAATCGAGTTATGCCTAAATTGATTTAGATTATTGAATTGTATCATAATCTATGCCTAATTATGGTTAATTGTTGGTGAATTGAGGATTTGTGATCATAGCCTTGAAAGGGCAAGTTTGACCTAATTAGTTGTTGAATTAGAATTGTGAATTAGATTTTGATCCACTTTAAAGGTGGAGGTGTTTACTTACTATGTATATTGTGGTATAGAATTGATGGATATATTCCGTGTACCCTACATGTGGAGGTAAATGTATAATTGTGATATGATGCATGTGTGTGATCTAAATGAATGAATGATGATCATGTCTAGAAGTTAATTGTGTTAGGATTGAAGGTTGTCTCTCTATTAACACACTTGAATGAAGAATGAATGAATTTCAATGGTAATGTTAATGATGAAGTACTTGTTGAAAGGCTATTCTCAATTGTACTCTAATGAATGATAATGATGTGTTGATTGAAAGGATATTCTCGATCTTACACTAATGAATGATAATAGGATTCTTAGATGAAAGGCTACTCTCATCTTTGAATCTATGAGCTATCCAATGAATGAATGTCGGGTAGGAGATGGATGCCCTCACGTGATTTGAGGCGCGGTGTCTAATAACAATCTCTTATCCCTTAATGTAATGAGTGTTAAAATACTCTATTGGAATATATGCTAAGCACTGAAAGGATATTGAATGTGATGGAAGCCCTCACGTGAGTTGAGGCGGGGTTTCTAGTATAAATCTCTTGAGATGGATGCCCTTACGTGAGTTGAGGCGGGGTATTTATTAGCAATATCCTTGTCCCCTAACTATGTGCCCACATAGGTCTAGTTAGTGGATCCACTTAAGCTAAATACCGGTTTACCTTAGGCAAGTAGACCAACCCTTACGATGTGTGATAGTACATCGAATTCCATGATCTAGCTCTCATGGTCTATGTCTGTTAAACACTTATTCCCATCATGTGAGATATGCATTTTAGTTTCTTGAGGAGTTCTATGAAGTGTGGGTAGTAGTATAGGATGCTATCCATACATGGCACGAGTAGGCTTCAAGAGGGCTATAGTGAGTTCTCTAAGTCATTATGCCTATTGTATGAAAGCCCTTGAAATGAAGTTATTAAAGAATGTTGACTCTTAAATGCTTAATGTAATGACGCATGCTATACTTGGATGATATTATGAGTTACTTCCTTGTTATGACTTATTGTATTTGAATGTGCCTTGCCTATGGTGACTTCAAAGGAGTACTTAGTGTGAGTAGTATTATGGGATGCTACTTGCACATTGCATAAGTATGACTTAGGGATTGTCTTAGGTGATGGTCCTGACGTGATGAAATAACTTATGTATGGTGGTATGGGACGCTATCCATACATTGCACAAGGTATAGCATGAGGGTTACTTGAGGTGAAGGCTAAATGTGAAGGTGAAGAGTTACATGTTGATATTGTTCAAATGTGATGTTATGACTTGTGTGATGATTATATTTGTCTTTGATGTCTCTTACGCTATTGTTCATGATATTTCTAAAAAGTGGCATAATGCATGGTTTCCAACTGAAATGTCCCTTTTAAAGCATGTTTTTACATGGTCATTATACTTAGTACATTTTTGTGTGCTAACCCATTCTTCTATGTTTTTACTGCAAGTGTAGGTTCCGACAAGTGAATGCATTCTCTAGTGAAGCTTTGGATTAGACTTCTTCCAAGACATCTTTTGGTATGTCCTCATAGATCGAGGACAGGGACTTTTAATGTTTCTAGTTCTTTTATGTTTAAATACTATTGTTGAGACTTCGTTTGTAAAGGTCCGTGACCCTATCTTGTTAAAGTTTTGTCTAAGATGGCCATGTGAGAATTTAGTATTCCGCTGCTTTTATGAATGTGTTTAGATTGTATGGTTTTTAAATAAAAAGGTGTAATTCCATACCATTTCGATTACCTATGCGATGAATGAATGCTATGAAGCTTGTATAAGACCTCTTCGCGGTCGAGTACGTCGTGTTACGACTAGGGGGTGCTCTCAGATCATGACAGGTAAACATCGTATTCCATGTTACCTCACATGGTCTATGTCGCTTAAGGCTTGATCCCACTATGACAACAACAATATGAATAAGAATATGAATTTTGAACTATGGTTACTCAAGAATCTTTACCTAGTATGGGTGAGATTTATGGGGTCGTATTCATGCATTGCACAAGTATGCTTTTGCTTATGATATGTTCCTGTTATGTTATGGTGATCTATATGTTGAATATGCTTACGACTTATGCTTTTCCACTATTTTGATGATCATGTTCAAACTTAGTAAATTGCATGCATCAAAAATAAAATGTCCCTTTTAGCATGTTTTCTATGTTTTTATGCATGGCTATTATACTTAGTTCATTTCTGTACTAATGCCTACTTTTCCTACATTTTCCCCAAGTGTAGGGCCCGATTCTCAAGGTGATCATCATTGTGGCTAAAATCTTGGATTTTCTTATTCTCCTAGGTTGTTGGTGAGTCCTCATTATTCGAGGACGGAAATTATCTCTTTGTGGTTCCTTTCTTGTATTTCTTTTTTTAGACTACGTTGTATGGGTTTTGTCCCTTTTCTTGTTCGAACATTGTATTAGATGGCTATGTTGAGACTTAGAGTCTAGACTTCCGCTTTCCTTTAAATGAAAATTTTAGACTTGACTTGAAATGCATTTTTACTCTTATTGTTCTATTGCTTATGTTGTGATATGCTAAGTGGCTTACATGGAGCCTTTCGGGGTTCTATGTGCCGTGTTACATCTAGGGGTACCCCTGGGTCATGACAACCTTGGTAATCAGAGCACAAGGTTTATGATGATGTCTCATAAGCCACTTCTAGTAGAGTCTTGTTCATGAGTGTGAAGCGCACCACACTTATGAATAAGTCGCTATAAGATGTTTAGGAAATTTCACTTCTTCATTACTCTTAAGTCGTGCTTGAGAGTGTAACTCCAAAATATTTCTCTTTCCTAATCCTTCTTTTGTGTCTTCAGGATATGAATACACGAAGGGCTAATGCTAAAAGAATGGAAAAGGACAATGTAAATTAAGGAGCTCCTCCTCAAGCCCCGATAGATCCTTTTGGTTGAGAATGTGACCCATGCGGAGTTTAGGTCTACTATCCAAATGTTAGCTCAAGCCGTGAAGACTCAAGCTAATAGAGAAGTTGTAGCTTCGGTGAATCCTAATGAGAATTTGGCTGCTTCAATGGTTAGGGATTTTGCTCGAATGAACACTCCCAAATTTTATGGCTCTAGAATGGAAGAGGATCCTCAAAGGTTCATAGATGAGGTTTATAAAGTTCTTGCTATTATGTGGGTATATTCGGAAGAGAAGACGGATTTTAGCCTCCTAACAACTAAATGATGTTGCTCAAGTATGGTATGATCAGTGGAAGGGTGGAAGACCCGTTGG
This sequence comes from Solanum acaule, assembly GCA_036250505.1. Taxonomy (NCBI): domain Eukaryota; kingdom Viridiplantae; phylum Streptophyta; class Magnoliopsida; order Solanales; family Solanaceae; genus Solanum; species Solanum acaule. The sequence continues at coordinate 36,654 of JAJOOR010010359.1, read as the reverse complement.
AGCGGGCCCAATTGAATGGGAATCGTTCAAATCAACATTTCTTGATAGATTCATTCCCCGAGGGTTAAGGGAAGCTAAGGTGGAAGAATTCATCAACCTTCGTCCAGTAAGTATGAGCGTGAAGGAGTATGCCCTAGAGTTCACTCAATTACCCAAGTATGCTCCAACTATGGTGGCACATTCGAGAAATAAGATGAGTAGGTTGGTGATGGGCGTGTCCAACTTGGTTGAAAAAGAATGTCATACGACAATGGTGACATGGATATCTCAAGGCTTATGGTATACGCTCAACAAATTGGGAAGTAAAATGTGAAAAGAGCTAGAACCGGTGATGGGAACATCCCCAATGCTTGGTCTGATGGACAAGGTCGACCAAGGTTTAGACAAAGGTTTTCCAACCAAGGTTCCTCTAGTGCTCCAAGGGTCAACAAGGATAGGGTGTCTAACCTTAAACCTCAAGGAGGTAATAGTGGTGGTTCTTATGTGGCTAGGCCTAATTGTTAAAAATATGGAAGAAAGCATGATGGTAAGTGCATAGTTGGCACTGATGGGTGTGTTAATTATGGGAAGAGTAGCCATAAGATGAGAGATTGTCTAATGATCAAGGTTAAGGGAAGAGAAGATAAACAAGCTCTTCCAAGCAGTTCAAACCCCAATGCCCCAAAGCAAAACCACTTTTATGCTCTTCAATCCCGAGGTGACAAAGAGAGCTCCCCGAATGTGGTGACCGGTATGTTGAAAGTATTTCTTATTGATTTGTATGCCTTGTTAGATCCTGGTGCTACTTTTTCCTTTGGAAGTGGGAAGATGTGAACATGGATTTTATTGTAGGCTTGCCTTGTCCTCGACGACAACATGACTCGATATGGGTATTAGTGGACCATATAACTAAGTCCACCCATTTCATTCCCACCAAGCTGTCCTACTCCTCAGAAGAATATGCTAAGTTGTATGTGAGGGAGATAGTAAGGTTACATGGAGTTCCCTCGTCTATAATTTCGGATCAAAGTCCCAAATTTACCTCACAATTTTGGAACACTTTCCAAAAGGGGTTAGGTACCAAGGTGAAGCTTAGCACAACTTACACCCTCAAATGGATGGTCTAGCGGAACGCACCATTCAGACTTAAGAGGAAATATTAAGGGCATGTGTGATAGATTTTAAAGGTAATTGGCATGACCATATGCCGTTAGTTGAGTTTACCTATAATAACAGTTATCTTTCGAGTATCCACATGGCTCCCTTTGTGGATTTATCTGGTAGGAGATGTAGGTCTCCTATAGGGTGGTTTGAAGTAGAGGAAGTTTCTCTCCTAGGCCCGAAATTGGTGCATGAGGCCATTGAGAAGATTCAGGTTATTAGAGAGAGGTTGAGAACGACCCAAAGTCGGCAAAAGTTCTATGCCTATGTTAGAAGGAGAGATATAGAACTCTATATTCATGATTGGATTTATTTTAAAATCTCACCTATGAAGGGTGTTATGAGGTTTGGAAAGAAGGGGAAACATAGTTCTCGGTTTGTGGGTCCTTATGAGATTTTGAGGCGTGTTGGCAAAGTAGCATATGTGTTAGACTTGCCAAATGAGTTGACATTAGGGCATCCGGTGTTCCATGTGTCAATGTTGAAAAAATGTATTGGGGATCCATCAACCATAATTCCCTTAGAGGATTTAGAGATTAAGGAGACTCATGCTTCTGAAAAGGTACCGATTGAGATTCTAGACCGGCAAGTCAAGAGGTTGAGAAACAAGGAAGTTGCCTCTGTGAAAGTTTTGTGGAGGAATCACTTAGTTGAGGGTTCTACTTGGGAGGCCGAGGCTGATATGAAGTTCTGATATCCTCATCTCTTTCCTTCTACTCCTATTCAAGCTTGAGGTAGTTTCTCTTGAGTTTTCGTGTTTAGAAGTCATGTGTGATTTATGTGTTTCCATAATTTCCCTATGTTATGCATGTTCTTGAGAAATTCATGTTTAGTAAGAAATGAGTTTTCATGATTTATGTTCCTCATGCTGTTGTGCATTTAGTATGAGTTGCCTATTTGATTTCATGATATGAATTGATGAACATGCCTTATATGTATATGCTTTTGTTGGGTAAATTGCATATAGGCTCCATGAAATTGTGTTGAGCATGATTTTAGTTTGAAGAAGGTAGTTCCTCTTATGAGTATGAGAATTGTCCAAATTTCATGCATAATGGGTTGTTAGATGTAGTTCCTACTTCCTTGTGATGCGTTGTTTATGCTTGAGTTGGAGTTGATGTTTCCTCCATTGAATTGTGCATTAATTTGATGTTTCATGCATGATGGGCTGCTAGTATTGAGTCTTTACTTCCATAAGGTGTATAGATCGTCATTCGAGGATGAATGTTCCCAAGCGGGAGATATTGTAACACCCCAAAAACTAGTAGGCTAAACTAGAGCTTAACATGAGGGCTAGAGTCATTAACGTAACTCCTTGAACTTAAAAAAATAAAGGGTTTAGTGTTAGAACATTAAGGTATGACCCTCAAGGACCAACCATGGGTCCTTGATAAAGACCCTAGAAAACTGCCTAGGCAGTGGACCAAGGAGGGGACCCAAGCCTCGTTAGTCTGTCCTCGCCCGTGGGTGAGGGGGTCGTAGGTCGAGCCTTCAAGTAAGGCTCTCTGAACCGCAACAGGCCGTGGGTCCAACCACTGTCTATAGGTGAGGGTCTCGTGAATGGGCCAAATTCTCTGACAACGAACCATGCCAAACTAGTACGGGTCGTGGTTCCATACATGGTTTGTAGGTCGGAGATCCATGGTTCAGGCCTGGAACTTCTTTTTGGCAGTTAAGTTACGGGCACTTTGGGTTTTCCGATTTTATATAATAACTAAGTGAGGTAGTTTTAGGCTAAATTAGATCACCTATATAAGGATTTTAATTCACTAATTAAGTCAAATACCTCATTATTTCTAAATCCCAAAACTAGTCCCAAAACTTCTACCTCTCCAAACAAAATTCTCTTTCTAGAACTTCAGGGAAGAAGAAGAAGGAAGGTGGATCTAGGGTTGAAGGAGCAAGGTTTTCTTCTCAAATTCATTGGGTTTCATTGCTAAGGTATGGTAGCTCTTCATCCATGGATATAATTGATCCATGGATCCCCTTCAAAACCCCAATTTCAAAGATAGATTTCCCCAAAAGCTAGGGTTTGATTCCAAAATCATGGGTTCCTTTCAAAAACAATTCTAATGCTTGAATTACTTAATATTATGATTGAATTGATGATTTATTATGGTTTTATGTTGAAATCCCCAAGAACCCATGAAATCTGTATATTTCCCCAATTATGATCTTATGATGTGGATTTGTGGGTGAAAGAAGGATATTATGAAATTATGCTTGTAGTAATTGGGTTACTTGAATTATATCAATATCAATGTCTAATGTAATGGAATATAGATTTGTTGATTCAAATGAGCTTTAATCCTTGAAAGGGAAAAATTTTGATATTATGTATGTTTTATGAAGATTATGTCTATGCTTTAAGAACAATTTGAGAGTAAAGTGAAAATGATTATGATCTAGTTGTTGTGTTGTTGAAAGGTTATTCTCATTTACACACTTATGCATGAATATGAAATGATGTGAAAGGTTTTATCACAGTCTGATGATTCTAGGATTGAAAGGCTCTATTAAATCTATATGTAGACATCGACGGTGAAAGGTTATTCCCACTCATGATCTAATGAGCTACCTTATGAATTATGTTTGAGTGAGTGTCGAGCCATTCTTCCATAAATATGTACTTAAGTAAAGACTCAATATGAACTCCATGGGAATTAATGCTTAGCATTGAGTGTTATTGAACATGAGATGGAAGCTGCTACGCTATTTGGGTCTGGCTTCCTAATGGTTCCTTTTATGCTAGTTGAGTCCGGGTTCCCAAGTATGTATCTCATGAGATGGAAACCTTCTATGCTAATTCAGTCTGGCTTTCAATAGCAATCTCCTTATCCTATAAACTATGTGCCCTCATAGGTATTTATCTAGTGGATCCACCTAAGCTAAGAGTATGGTTCTACCTTAGGCAAGTAGGACAACCCCTTTTCGGTGTGGGGTAGACACTGGATTCCATGTTAGCTCACATGGTTTATGTCAGTTAAGGCTTAATCCCACTAGGACAACAACAATATGAATTATGAAGTATGGTTATTCAAGAAGCTTTACGTAGTATGGGTGAGATTTATGGGGTCTTATTCATATATTGCACAAGTATTCTTTTAGGGAACTTATGATATGTTCATCTTATGTTATGGTGATCTATATGTTGAATATACTTATGAATTATGCTTTTCAACTATTTTCATGATGATGTTCAAACTTAGTAAATTGCATGCATTCAAATAAAATGTCCCTTTTAGTATGTTTTCAAGGTTTTTATGCATGACTATCATACTTGGTGCATTTTTGTACTAACGCCTACTTTTCCTACATTTTCCCAAGTGTAGGGTCCGATTCTCAAGGTGATCGTCGTTGTGGCTAAAAGCTTGGATTTGCTTATTCTCTTAGCTTGTTGGTGAGTCCTTATGATTCGAGGACAAATGGTTTCTCTTTGTTGTTCCTTTCTTGTATTTCCTTTTTAGACTACGTTGTATGGGCTATGTCCCTTTTCTTATTCGAACATTGAATAGATGGCAATGTTCAGACTTAGAGTCTAGACTTCTGCTTTTCTTTAAATGAAAATTTTAGACTTGACTTGAAATGTGTTTTTACTCTTATTGTTCTATTGGTTATGTTATGATATGGTAAGTGTCTTACATGGAGCCTTTCGGGGTTCTATGTGCCTTGTTACATCTAGGGGGTACCCCTGGGTCGTGACAAATATGAGTGCTGAAAAGAAAAAAACTTACGTAAAAATAAATAGATAATTAAAATAATGAGACATTTTTTAAAGAAAAATAAAGACTTTTTATTTTAATGCATTATAGCTTTTAGAAAAGGCAATAAACAAATATTAGGCATGATTCAAGCCTCATTTTTATCATGCTAATTTTAAAAATTAAAACTACTTTTCCACATTACCAGGACTGTAGTTGAAACAGGGACGGACTGATGGTCGTGTTCTACAAGATTCCTCCAGATTCGACATCACAAATGGTCAATTTGCTGAGATTTATCTCTTCGTCTTCTCCAACAATGGCCACAAACAAATTGTCTATTCCTTCTATGATATCTAGAATCGAAGCTTGTTCTAGTACAATAATGGTCTTGGTTGGCCCGTGGTGGCCTCTTCCCGAGGTAGGCTCATATCCAAGTATGTTGGTGCCTCTATGATTCATCAATTAGATTAGCTAAACTATGCCATTTGACTTGGGTCCAAGTCCATTCTTAGGCTGATACCCATACTTCAACATCTTCGACACCATTTGTTTTTTGCTGCACTTGACAATTTTGTATTATCTAGCTCTGCTTCCTCATTGACCTTCACAGCTTGCGTAATTTCCAAAGTGTGAAATGTGGCTTCGTCTAACTCGTCCACAATTGGAACAAAATTAATAGAATGAATGAGGTGATTGCACTCCTCATGAACCGTAACTTCTGTGAGACCCCACTCAAACTTTACACACTAATGAAAAGTAGAAGGAGCCTCTCTTGCCATGTCAACTCATGGTCTTCCCAACAACTGGTTGTAGTTTGATGACACATCCATCACTTGAAATAAAATGGGGAATTCAGCCAGACCCGCTTGCAACATGAGATATATCTCTCCAATGACACTTCTTTGTGATCCATCAAAAACTCTAACTTTCATAGGACTTTCCCTTATCTCTTCCATATTCATACCTAAGTCCCTTAGAGTGGTGAAATGGCAGATATTGCATCCAGAACTACCATTAATTAAAACACGAGTCACAATCTTATCACAACATTTGACCGCGATGTCAAGCTCTTTGTTGTGCTTATCCCCTTCTACATGCAGTTCATCATCATGAAAATAGATCTGTTTAGCTTCCACTATTTGTCCAATCGTTGAAGCTAAGGTTTCACTTGTGGTCTCTCTTGGAATGTTCACTCAGTTTAAAACTTCCATCAAAGCATTATTATGAGCTTCAGAGCATATAAGCAGAGACAAAATAGATATGTGAGTTGGTGTTTTCTTGAACTTCTCTTCAACTATATAGTTTTTAGGCTACATCTTCTTCCAAAATTCTGTTGTTTAAGCATCGGTACCATTTTTCTTAAGATTTTGTTCCTTTCTAAGAATTCCTCAATTTAGTTCCTCTGGGCATAACACCTTTCCTACCTAGTCATTCCATGACCCACGACAATGTCAATCGTCTTTCCCTTGACGCCTGCGCGATAGTCCCATAGGACCGCTTTGGTGTCATACTCAGGCTTTCTAGCAATTGCAGTTGTCATTACAACTCTTGGGAGATATGATTGGACATTAAGAGGTTCCCTTAGGCGAGCAGTGATAACAGGTTGCACCAAATATGTCATGGCATCAGCTTCATCCATGTTTGGATAGTTAGGGCCCTCTTATTCTTCATTTACAATAACCATTTTGACTTCCCAATGCTCATGACTTGGCAAGGGGTTGTTGTTTACATTGGGAGGTGCTAGAGTACATTGGATTACTCTTTTGATCAGAGACTCGATCTGGTTCTGATTAATAACGTTTCTAAGACAGTTCATCCAATTCTAAGTGTCAACGATCGTTAGGCAGTAATATAACCCAACTAAATGAGTTAGGGTCGAATCCCACAAGGAGTGGTATGTGTTTAAGATTCAATAGCAAAGTACAAATATGTTTAAGTCAATCATAGGTATAGACAATATCGAAGAAAAACATAATTCAAATTAAGGGGTGACATGAATGTCAAATAACAGGGGGATTTTGGTTTTAAATATCAGCTACAACAACAACAAATAACACGAAGTAACAAATAATGAGAGGAGTTCTTGGGATGTGATTCGATTATAGGCTAATATAGACAAATGGGTATTTACAACTATTAGTAAATAGCTATAAATCAGTGAATAAGCTAGACTTTAGTGGTGATAAATTTTCTCTCAAACAATTTACCCCGAATCAAGTTTGTTTCTCTCGAACACCAACAAACAAGCAATTAAGAAAAGCCTATGCTTTAGTCCATTCACTCTCTCGAGCTGAATGTGTGGAAAAGGATTTACGGTTCACTCTCTCGAGCTGAACCCATGACAACCCAATACCACAGACTATCAATTCAGTAATCTTGGTTTTAAAACCTCTCTCTCGAGGAAGCCAAAAATACGAAGGTAGAACTGCACTTGCAACTACAATCCTTTATTGTTAACCACAAGTACTAATTAAGATCACTTCTAAACAACATTTAAACTATCAATTAGCAATTTCCATAAGCTAAATTAGCCCATAATTCAATAATCACGCCCCAAGAATTTGGGGTTTTAGCTAGATATAAAAAAAAGATAAAAATCTTTATCAAATTGTGTTTCCATCAACCGGGTAAGATTACTTTCGTCTTTACAAAGGTCTAATTTGAAAAATCTCAAAGACCCATTTCCAATTTCTCAAAAATGGAAAACTTCAATTCTTCAAAGCTAAAGAAAACTTAGTCTCAAAACTCAGAAATTACTCTAATGAATGTTAAGAATAAAATTTGATTGATGAGAATACGCTAAACATAATGTTTGAAAAAGTATTTATAGTCACCAAAAATATACTGCGAAGGAACATTCAGCATAGTAAGTCGGGTTCGCCGATCAACTCGGCGATCTGCCCTTTGGTCAGTTCAATCGCCTTTTTGCTTTGGCCTTCAGCATCCTCAAGTTCTATAACTTTGGGCGATCCAACACTGCATCGCAGAACCACTCGGCGACAAGCCGACTGCTCCTTTCTATCGCCAACTTGATTTTTTCCTTTAGGGCTTGGCACACTGGAACTTTAGGCTGGCAAGACGCCATTAGGCGACTCACCAAGGGGACTCAGCGATCACCAAGCCTTTATTTCTTCGTTCCTTCAGCTGCCTTGTTCCTTTTTGCCCATTAGTGTCTGTGCTTTGTTCAACAATCCAAATACCTGGAAATCAAGGATTTTACATCAATTTGAGGACACTAAATCTATCCAAATAAAGCCCTAAATGAGTCCAAATCGTGGACTCATCAACACCCCCAACCTAAACTTTTGCTTGTTCTCAAGTAAAACTCAAGTTAAACAGTTCAAAAAGTATGTCTCAAACATTTCTACACAAGACTCAGTCATGAATGCACACAAAATGTCTCAACTTACTAATGCAAGGATCAATTTTGCACTCAAAGATTCAATTTGTGACTCACCATTATCAAAGATTCTCAAGTTCACTATACTTGCTTTAAATATAAGTTCAAGGTCAACAAATGTACTCAAATGCCTTCACACCAAGAATGATTCAATTCTCACACACAATGGTTCAACAATTTATAGTTACAGAATCAAAAACAACACTCACACTAAGAAAGATAAATAGATGCATAACTTTACCCATAGGTTTACCCTTATTTTCCAATCAACATATGTTTCAGCTCACTCAAGATCGAAAAGGTCTTTCCAAGGCTTGTAACGAGACTGAGTGTAAAGGTATGGTCAATTAGGCTCAGTGATTGCATTCCTCATGAAATGTGGTATGGACAACACTTTATTTCCTTTCCTTCATCATTCTCAATCATGCTCAAAAGTCACCCCATTATTCACTTTCCATGAAATACCGGACACCCCATTTTCTTTTGCAACCTTATTACAAACTTTTTCATTCTTTTTCTTTTTCATTTTTATCTTTTCTTCTTTTTTTTTGTATGGAGGGGTTCCATCTTTTTCAAAACCATGGGTCAAAGGGGAATTCTTTGCATTTCTCAATTTACCTTCTCTTTTCACCACACCCCCAACTTAAGGTTTTGGCTTAAGTTGGCTATTCAAATAAACCACATCTCATGAGAATTAAGGGTGAAGGGATAAAGAAAGGTCACAATTTCATCCAAGGAAAGGCTAAGGTTCAAAAGGTGTTCAAGCAGAGTTCACACACTCACAAGGTAGGCCACAAAAGAGGTATCATGTCAAATTGTTTCACTCTTTAAAGTTGCCTAAGATCATTTCAGGAGATTGTATCACTTACATAACTGGACCAAGGGGTAAATTCTAGGTGTCATTACACATGGTTCACGGTAAGCTTATCACACAAGGCATTGGAACCAATATCAAACAAGACTCCACACTTTCACTAGTGTGCAATGTTAATTACAAGAGACTCAATTTGATAATTGGCTAGTCACAATGAGAGGCAAAAAGCTCATATATTGCCTATGCAACTTCATTTGTCCTCATCGTAGCCGCACATTCATTTTTGTTTGATTATGAGAACTATTCAAGTCATCGGTATTGATCAAGATCGATACTCAAATTTGCAAGAGAACAACCACATTCAAACACAAATAAGAGGTGGTACAATTTTTTTTTGGAAGGGTCCAAAAATCATTTACAATTAAAACAAGGAGCCACAAGATCAAGCATCCATAAAATACTGTGCCAAAACACAATCAATAACACAAAAACCAAATATATAGACAGAATAATAATCACAAAAGGTGGGCCTCACTCCACCACAAAACAAAAGCTATTAGTCCTCAAATGCAAGAATATATCCAAAAGTCATTAACTATAAGACCGAGAGAGAGGTAAAAAGGAATCATGTATAAACAGTCGCTCCGGCTGTCGAGGCATTAGTGTCCGGTATATTACTCTGAACTTGGGCATTAGTGCTTGGGGTCACCTCAAAAATACCAGCTCCACTGAACCCACCCATTGTGGTGTCTCTCGAAGAGGTTTGGCGCGCGTCTCAAACATGGCATCCTTCACGTTATCCAGATCATCAAAAACCTTAGCATCACACACATCTATCTGCTCCTCATCGGTCTCTTCCTCTGACTCATCAATTGCTATATCATCTTGATGTACATCACCGGTGGTGGACAGAGGAATATCATAAGTCATCAGGGCATCAACATCATCAGCTACCTCTAATAGGGAAGTGAATTCAGTGGACTTCAAGTAGTCTACGTCCTTCCTCAGATCCACAACCTCGGCTTTCAAAGCCGTAACCTCAGAAGTCTCCCCTTGTCTGCTCTTACAAGCTTCAACTCTCGCAGTTAGAGTGTCAATGGAAGTTTGAAGGGGGGTCAGTGGATCAAGAAGGACGCTCTCAATCATCCACGAGACTACAACCTCTAGACGGGTAGCCCTCACCTCAGTCGAATGGGCCAGGTGCCCCATCTGCAGGATCATAGCCTGAGTAATCTTAGCTGGCTGGGAAGAGGTAGAAGCAATCGGAGCGTGTGAAAAAGAAGTAAGAGCAGATGTACCTGCAGGCCCAGAGGCTGGATTAGGCAAAGATACCTCTGCAGGTATCAAATCAATGTTCACCTTTGGTGATGTATCCACTAGAGATGCTTTTATCCTGTCGGCCTCCTCTCATGTGTACTCAGCCTCTATACGCCGAATGATTGTAGAAGATGAAGGAGTGACCTCAATAACCCTCGTCTCATCACGAGGTACTCCACCACACCTACATATCTCTGTAAATAGCACCGGGAATGGCAAGAAGGTCCCTCATGGCCATCTCTTTCTCTATAAGGAGTCCCAGGTTGATGATCCTCTAGGATATGATCGACCCAAGGCAGGCCTCCATAGGGTCGCGTAGGATGGACTCGTTCTGGGATGGAATGATGGTGTTGCCAATAAAGCCAAACCAGAACCGAGCAATAATACTCAGATACATCTTCTCTATGGGGACCCCTATCTCGATCCACCTTGGGGTGGTATCAGAAATCAACGGAACAAGCCATCCCTTCAAGTCATCCAAGGAATGAGTACTAGGCAAGACCTCATATGCCACTATAGCTCCTAGAACCTTGCCAAGTACAATATTAATGTACTTGTTACTGTAATCGACTTCCTTTCCCCGGAACATGACCGACTTAACCGGTCTGAATGCTCTGGCCTTCTTCCCCATTAGCACCATATCTCTGTATGCTGTATAGAACTCCCGAACCCATGTAGGAATATAGGGACCTTGGGGCCTGGTGATTGCTCAAACTGGTGGAAATGGAGTGTCCCTAACCCCGATGTATCTGCCTTCAAGGCCCTCTGTAGATAGTAGTTTCTCCTTAAGAATCATTCCCAACCCATCGGATTTCAACCTTCTAAGTAGCCGTGGAGGAGGAACTACAGGTGGCACTGGAGCCACAGGAGGTGCCGGAGCTAGCACAATATCTGCCGGAGAGAGGCTGTTGGGACTCTAACTGAGTTAGGACAAGATCTAGCACAGATATAAGCTCTCCGGAATTGTAAGGGCTGGTCGTCTTCCGGCTGAGATTACACAGCTTCGAAGTTACGGGCCTTCCCTCACTATCAGAGTTGCTCACTGGAGTCTCAGTTACAAGCCTCTTGCCCTTGCCTTTTCCTCTCTTTGGAGGCTCTTGCCTTACCTTTTTAGGAGGGTTGGCTCCTCTTTCATTTATAGTTATACCCCGCGCTATTTTACGGGGTGGCATATCCATGTTGGTTCTTGCCATATCTGCAAAATATGAGAAAAAGAGAAATAATTCAAGAAAAAACCCAATAGAAAAGAGTTGCAAATAGACTCACCGATCGGTTCGGCGAGTCGCCAAATCGGGATCTCCGAAAGGATTGGCTAAAAATTCCTAGAAAAGTTGGCATGTCAGCGAAGGGAAGGCCCTTTCAACAAATTCTCGATAGCATTCGGCGAGCTAGGACTAGCCCGCCGAAAGTTACAGTGCTTTTAAGGATTAGTGGCGCAGAAAAGGCGATCAAGGAAGACATTCGGCGAACTCAGGCTTCTCCCCAAAAGTTACAGAACCCAACTAAAGATTAAGCATGAAATTAAAGGCGATAAGGGATGATTCGGCGAATCGCCGACTAGTTAGGCGAGCTCGACCCAGCTCGCCAAATGACCCACCATGCCTACTTTCAACTCAACTTTCCAAATTCGACCCCGCATCACTCGAAAACAAAATCAAAACAAGCACCAATCAATTAGAACTAGACCCATACGACCCATGACACCGGGATACTCAAACTTCTCCCGATTTGGCCAAATTTGGCCATTTGACAACTTTTGCCCTTAGGAATGATGTCAACCACTCCATCATTAGACGAATTACGTCATTTTGCACAAATTTGGGTTACTTAGAGATCACCCAACTAGACCCACCAACATGCAGGCACAACCCCATAATTTTAATCATTTTTAAGCACGAAAAAATTGGGAATTTAGCATTAAAGGCATTATAGGCATGATATTTAAATTAAAACAAGCACACAAGCATACAATTATGATCAGAAAGGCCCAACATACATCACTAAGATAGAAATCATTGCAAAAGAATAAAAATCGCTAAATATAGATTTGGGGTTTGGAAAACCAACCTTTGAAGCCGAATAAACAAGTATAAAGCTAGGCGACAACGATATCCAACTCCGAACATAAATTTGGCGACTAAAGTGCGGTTAAAACATAAAAATATAGAATACTATAGTGCGGGTGTGAGTTTGGTAAGTTGAAAATTGAGGGAATCTGAAAGAGTTTGAACTTTTGAACTTATGGCCTTTAAAAACCGTGACATTAGTCTTGCTCGCTGACCCACTAGATGACACGCCAAGTGGGCACTTACCTCGCTGAGTTTTACTAGACCTCCAGTTAATGTGGGGGTCCAAACGGCGGACTAAGTTGAGATTGCTGACCTGTTTGGTGATTCGCCAATATGCTCCTGGGCTCACTGAGTTTTACAGACTCCAATTTCAAACTGTCTTGAGTCTAACGGCGGTCCAAGTTGGGCTCACCGACTTCTTCGGTGAGTCACCGACTTCTTTGGTGTGTCACCGACTTCTTTGGCGAGCCGCCGACTTCTTCGGCGAGTCACCAACTAGACTTTTAGGTCGCTAACCTGCACTTTTCAAAAACATTCTACACTTCAACTTGCAAAATCAACTAACAATTATTTCTAAAACAAAAATAAATCGATAAACACTTGGATTGCCTCCCAAGAAGCACTTTAGTTAACTTCGTGGCACGACACAAGTCCCCACTTAAATTCCATTTGTGGGGTTTTGCTTCATTTTAATAAGGCCACCCTTCTTCTGGCTCAGGGTAGAGACAAGACAACACTTTGTCCATTTGGGACTCTAGTAGCTGAATGAACATGGAATGATAGGATGTCATCTGATTCATCATTAAGACATTCTCTTATCTCATTCAACACTTTGTCTTGCTCCTCCACTCTATGTAGAATGAGTGAGAGGACCTCTTCAATTTGCCCACCCTGTTTATTTTTCGTCCTTCCACGCTCGTGAGGGGGGATGTACATGTTTGTCTTTGGCCAAGACATCCATGTGAGTCAACAATGTGGTCAATTCTTGGTCTTTTTGTGTCTCCTTGTTTGTCTTGGCCATGTGATCAAGGAGTTGGGATACTATTGCATAAGGTAGTCGAATGAGACCACCTGGAGAAATTTGGTCAGCCACTATTCTATTTTTGGGGAAAAGACCCCTGTAGAAGCATTCTAGAAGAATCTTATATGGAATTCCATGAGTTGGACACTGCTACAATAGGGCCTTGAATATTTGCCATAACTCATAAATTGACTCACCCTCCAATTGTTTGAAACTTAGGATGTTATCCCTAAGAATCATCATCCTCAAAGGAGAGAGGTCCATTGGGTTGCCATTTCTACAAGACCTACTCCTTTAGTCTGTGGTAAACAAGCAACATGAAAACCAAAACTAAAAATAAGTAGATTCAAGTATAACTAACGAGAACAAAATTCAACTAAACTAAAGAATCTTAAACAACACCACTCCCCGGCAGCGGCACCATTTTGATTAATAACGTTTCGAAGACACTTAATCTAATTCTAAGTGTCAACGATCGTTAGTCAGTAATATAACCCAACTAGATGAGTTAGGGTCGAATCCCACAAGGAGTCGTACGTGTTTAAGATTCAATAGCAAAGTACGAATATGTTCAAGTCAATCATAAGAATAGACATTATTGAAGAAAGACATAATTCAAATTATGGGGTGACATGAATGTCAAATAATAAGGGGATTTTGGTGTTAACTATCAGCTACAACAACGACAAATAACACAAAGCAACAAATAATAAGATGAGTTCTTGGAATGTGATTCGATTATAGGCTAATATAGACAAATGGGTAATTGCAACTGTTAGTAAATAATTGTAAATTAGTGAATAAGCTAGACTTTAGTGGGGATAAACTTTCTCTCGAACAATTTACCCCAAATCAAGTTGGTTTCTCTCGAACACCAACAATCACGCAATTAAGAACAGCCTACGCTTTAGTACATTCACTCTTTCGAGCTAAATGTGTGGAAAAGGACTTAGGATTCACTCTCTCGAGCTGAACCCATGCCAACCCAATACCCACAGACTATCAATTCAGTAATCTTGGTTTTAAAACCTCTCTCTCAAGCAAGCCAAAAACATGAAGGTAGAACTGCATTTGCAACTACAATACTTTAATTTTAACCACAATTACTGATTGAAATAACTTCTAAACAACATTTAAACTATCAATTAGTAATACCCATAAGCTAAATCAACCCATAATCACATAATCACACCCCAAGAATTGGGGTTTTAGCTAGACATCGTAAAAAGATAGAAATCGTTACTAAATTGTATTTCCATCAACTAGGTAAGATTAATTTCATCTTTACAAAGGTCAAATTTGAAGAATCTGAAAGACCCATTTCCAATTTCTCAAAAATGGAAAACTCTAATTCTTCAAAGCTGAAGAAAACTTAGTTTCAAAACTGAGAAATTACTCTAATGAATGTTCAAAATAAAATTTGATTGATGAAAAGATGCTAAACATAATATTTGAAAAAGTATTTATAGTCACCAAAAATATGTTGTGAAGGACCATTCGGCACAGTAAGTTTGGATCGCCGATCAACTCGGCAATCAGCTCTTTGGTCTGTTCCATCACCTTTTTTCTTTGGCCTTCAGAATCCTCAAATTTTGTAACTTTGGGCGATCCAACACTACATCGCTGAACCACTCGGTGACACACCGACTGCTCCTTTCTATCGCCTACTTGATTTTCTCTTTCAGTGCTTGGCAAATTGGAACTTTAGGCGGGCAAGAGGCCATTAGGAGACTCACCAAGCGGACTCGACAATCACCAGGCCTTCATTTCATCGTTCCTTCAGCTGCCATATTCCTTTTTGCCCATTAGTGTCCATGATATGTTCCTCAATCCAAATACTTGGAAATCAAGGATTTTACATCAGTTATTAGCACAAAATAAGCATTTGAGGACAATAAATCTATCCAAATAAAGCCCTAAATGAGTCCAAATCGTGTACTCATCAGGTTCTTCAAGCCATAACAATCTTCTGCGTCATGTCCTTGGATTCCCAAGTAGTAAGCGCATCGCTTGTTTCCATAGAAGTTTTGAGGGATTGGATCATGAAGTTTTTCTTCAATTAGTTGTTGGACTCCCACTATTCTCAACCTCTTAAACAATTGGGCATAAGGTTCGACAATTGATGTGTAGGTGCGAGTAATTCTAGCTTCAAGATTTGGACTAGGTCTTGGTGCATATGCTAGTCTATTTTGGTGGATTGGTGCTTGGACAGGGACATATGGTTTAGATTTTGGTATATTGGTGCTCGGGGTGGGTTATAGTATGGTTGGGTAATATATACTAGGTATAGGACGTATGGAGTATGTGTAATTATTTAGAGTTGTTGGGGGTATCGGTGGGATGAACCTCCATGTTGGTAAGTGAGAGATGAAACATCCTCCCTTTTCCTCTTAATGCTGCCAATAGAACCCAATTGTATGGCTCTACTTGCACTTATAATGCCACCATGGACTGAATTTTCCCAAATTTGACGTCTTCCCATATAGAGTCTCCCCTCTTGACTAATTTTGTGAATTTCTACGTAACGACTCGAAATTACTAGAAGGTGAAACTAGAGCCTAACGAGTGTGTTTTTGAGTTTGATGTGGGATGTTATGTTGTGAAATGATTTTCCGAGCTTTGGTTGAGGGGTTTAGGGGTTTAACGTCAAGGTTTGACCCCCCAAGGACCAACCAAGGGTCCTTGAGGGGGATCCTAAAGCCTAACCCCAGGGCTACCCCAATTAGCCAAAAGCTGCCAAAAACCAAG
Source organism: Solanum acaule (assembly GCA_036250505.1). Lineage (NCBI taxonomy): Eukaryota > Viridiplantae > Streptophyta > Magnoliopsida > Solanales > Solanaceae > Solanum > Solanum acaule. The sequence continues at coordinate 20,441 of JAJOOR010010359.1, read as the reverse complement.
GAGCTACAGATGGGACCTACTCCCCGTAGGTTTATCCACGCCCCTTGGAACCCATCCGTAGGTCAAGGCCCCAAATGGGGAGTTTCTAAACCGAATCATGGACGTGTAGTACGGGGCGTCAACCCACTCACGGTCTGTGGGTTGGTGGGCGTGAGTATCACTTGGAAAACTTTCCAAGTTCGTCCAATGTAAGGGTAAGTTGGTGATGAGTCCACAATTTGGAATCAGTTAGGGCTTTATTTTAATAGAATTAGTGTCCTCAAATGCATATTTTGTCTTAATAACGTATGTAAATCCTTAAGTTTCAGGTATTTGGAATTTGAGAAAAATGATGGACACTACTTAGAAAAAAAGAACAAAATGGTTGAAAAGACGAAGAAAAGAAGGCCTGAGGGTCACCTAATGCATTAGGCGAGTCGCCGAATGGCCTTAACCTCGCCCAAAGTTCCAATGTACTGACCCATGAAGGAAAATATCAAGTTGGTGATGAAAGGGAGCAATCGGCGTTTCGCCAAATAGTTTCGTGAAGCAGTTCTATATCGCCCAATGATCCAGAACAGGAAGATGCTGAAGACAAAAGATGAAAGTCGATGAAGTAAACCAAAAGGCGGACGCCGAGTGTATCGGAGATCCTGACTAACTGCGCTGAGTGATCCTTCATAGCACAACTTTTTGAAAACTATAAATACTCATTTAATTGTGTAGCTTAGTATCAAGTTGCAAAGAATTATTACTGAGACTTAGAGTATTTTCAGTTTATAGTTCTTAGAGTTTTTGGGAGACATTGTTCTTGAGCTTGAAGGTTTTCAACTCCAAGAAATTGGAAGTGGGTATCCAAGAATCTTCACATAAGACGTGTTTAAAGACATTTTCTATCATACCCACTTGTTGGAAACACTTGTTGGTATTGATTTCTATCTCTTTTTCATGTCTAGCTAAAACCCTAATTCTTGGTGTGTGATTTTGTTAATATGGGTTAAATTTCATGTTGGGTATTGCTTATTGTTAGTGTATTTGTTATTTAAATGTGATTTCATTTAGTAGTTGTGTTTGAAATTAATGAGATTGTGTTGCAAATACGATTTCATCTTAGTGTTTTTGGCTTCCGAGATGGAGAAGTTTTAAAGCTAAGACTACTAAATCGATAGCCGGTGGTTATTGGGTCGTCGTGGGTTCGGTGGATCCTAGGCCTTTTCCCACATATTCACCATATAGGTAGGGTGAGGGATGTTGAGTCTGAAACCCCTTCTCTAGAGTCGGTTCCGGTAGTGAATGAGTTCCAAGAATATTTCCCCGATGATTTGCCCGATATTCCTCCCGAGTGGAAAATATATTTTGGCATTGATATTTTACCGGATAAGCAATATATTTCAATCCCTCCTTATAGCATGGCTCCAACCGAGTTGAAAGAGCAACTAAAGGATTTGCTAGATAAGCGCTTCATCCGACCGAGTATCTCTCCATGGGGTGCTCTGGTGTTGTTTGTTAGAAAGAAGGATAGGTCTCTTAGAATGTGCATCGATTATCATCAATTAAATAAAGTAACTATCAAGGATAAGTATCCTCTTCCGAGAATTGAAGATTTGTTTGACATTGATCTTCGTTCGGGTTATCACCAATTGAGGGTGAGAGGGGATGATATTCCCAAGATGGCCTTTAGAACCCAGTATAGTCACTATGAGTTTGTGGTAATGTCGTTTGGGTTGACTAATGCTCCGGCGACATTTATGGACTTGATGAATAAGGTGTTTAGGCAATACCTGGACATGTTTGTGATTGTGTTTATCAATGATATCTTGAACTATTAAAGGAGTGAGAATGAACATGTGGACCATTTGAGAATTGTGTTGCATGTTCTTAAGGACCAACAACTTTTTGTAAAGTTTAGCAAGTATGAATTATGGTTAAGGTCCGTAGCTTTCCTTGGTCATATTGTTTCAAGCAAGGGTATTGAGGTAGATCCTAAGAATACAGATGCTTTCAATAGTTGTCCTAGACCTCTAAATCCTTCTGACATTAGAATCTTTTTGGGTTTGAAGGGGTACTATAGAAGGTTTGTTGAGGGATTTACCTCCATTGCTTCTCCTTTAACGGCTTTGACTTAAAAGAAGGCTAAGTTTGTATGGTCGGAAGCTTGTGAGAAAATTTTCCAAGAATTGAAAGATAAACTTACTTTTGCTCCGGTGTTGACCTTATCGGAAGGTACATATGCTTTTGTGCTGTTTTGTGATGCCTCTGGAGTTGGATTGGGATGTGTGCTTATGCAAAATGGTAAGGTGATTGCCTATGCTTCAAGGCAACTTAAAGTCCATGAGAAGAATTATCCTACCCATGATCTTGAGTTAGCGGCGATTACTTTTACCTTAAAGATATGAAGGCATTATTTGTATGGGGTCCATGTGGATGTTTACACCGATCACAAGAGTCTTCAATATGTGTTTAGTCAAAAGAACTTGAATCTTCATCAACGAATGTAGTTAGAGGTATTTAAGGATTATGATATGATTGTCCTTTATCACCTCGGCAAAGCTAATCTGGTAGCGAATTCTCTTAGTAGATTGTCTATTGGTAGTGTGGCTCATGTATAGGAGGACAAGAAAGAGTTGGTTCGTGATGTGCATAGGTTGGCCCGACTAGGTGTTCAACTAGTGGATTCCACCAAGGGTGGTGTCATGGTCCATAATGGTTTCGAATCATCATTTGTAATGGATGTGAAGGCTAAGAAAAGTCTTGATCCTATCTTGGTTGAATTAAAAGAGGTGGTACTTAAAAAGTCCGTTGAGTCTTTCTCCCATCGGGGAGATGGTGTATTAAGGTATCAAGGTAGGTTATGTGTTACAAATGTTGACGGCTTGAAAGAGCAAATTTTAGAAGAAGCCCATAGTTCTCGGTATTTTATTCACCCGAGAGCCATCACGGTGTACCGTGACCTACGGGAAGTCTATTGGAGGAATGGGATGAAAAAGGACATAGCGGAATTTATGGCCATATATCGTAATTGTTAACAAGTTAGTGTTACTTGAGAATTTTGAGTTGAGTCAAATTTGGCTTTTGTTAATCGTAGTTTACTTAATTTTTAGTTGTGTTTTGCTTGTTTGTGTATTGCAGCAGGGACGATGAGTGTGAATGGTAATTTTGGCTATCAAACGGATCACCCCCTGTTGAAATTATTGAATCTTAGGGACAACCTCCTAACATTCAAACAAGTGGGGGCTGAAACTATGCATGAGATGTGGTCTAGATTTAAGGCATTACTACAGCAGTGCCCAACTCATGGGATGCCCGATATATTGCTGCAAAAATGCTTCTATAAAGGCATTAGTTCCGAAAATAAAAGCATTGTTGATCAACTCTTTATAGGGTGTTTGACAAAACAACCCTATTAAGTGGTAGCCCAATGCCTTGATGGTATGGTTAAAGCAAGCAAGGAAGCAGAAAAGGACCAAGAATAGGCTGCATTGCTTATTCAGTTGGATGATCTGTCCAAGAAGGTAATGAAGTTAGAAGTAAGGTCTAAAAAGAAGAGCAAGTACCTTCCCCCTCGCAAGTGTAAAATGATGAAGCAGCATGAGGGTGGACAAAATGGAGAGGTCCTCTCACTCATTCTACACAAAATCGAAGAACAATATAGAGTGTTGAATGAGATAAAAGAGAATGTTAAAATGCTGAAGCAGATGACGACCTCCCATTCCATGATCATCCAACTACAAGACGTCCAAATAGGCCAAATGATGTGTTGTCTCTACTCACAACACAAAGAGGTGTCGCCTAGTGATACTAGGGCTAACCCCGATAACGAGGTTTGAATGGTAACTTGCGACGTTAACTAAGGCGTTGTTTGGGAGGCAACCGAAAACCCCCTATTGCTTTAATTTGTGTTTTGGTAAAATAATGGTGTGTTGTTTGTACAGGTTGAAGTGTGGAAAGTGTTCGAAAAAAGTGCAGGGTGGCGAGCAATAGGTCCAGTCGGCGAGTCGCCGAAGAGGTCGGCGAGCCCGACCTGATCTGCCGTTTGACTCAATACTTCTTCAAATTAGAGTTTGAAAAACTCGGTGAGCCTAGGAAATTATTGGAGTCTGTAAAACTCGGAGAGCTTAGGAGACCGCCGTTGGGACCTCACACTAACTGGAGGTTCTGTAAAATTTGGTGAGGCAAATGAACTCTCAGTGAATCGCCGAGAGGATAGGTAAGCTCGACTAACGTCGCCGAACGGACGCGAATTGGACGATTATTAAGGGCCAAAAGTTTTAATGTTTCAAACTCTACACTTTCCATCACTTTCAAACTTCGCAAACTCACACCAAGTTATTAGTTTCAATATTTTTATATTCCATGAGTATTTTGGTTGTTGATTAGTGCTCGGAATTGGGATTTCATTGCCGCCTAGCATTTCAAAGTACTTTAATCGGCACAAAGATTGGTTTTTCGAACCCCGAGTTTACTTTTCAAAATTTGGTACTCATTTACAATGATCATATCATATTGTCGTGTGCTTGGCCTCTCTGATAGGATTAGAATGCTTAAATTCCAGTTTTAATCTGATAATCTTGCCCGTATTATTTTGATCGTCGAATGCCTGTATTTTTGTGACTTAAATTGAGTTAAATTTTGTGGGGGTATGCTTGCATCTTGGTTAGATTAGTTGAGTGAAGTTTGAGTAACCCGTATTTGTGCTAAACTGCATAAATTGCACAATGATGGAGTGGGTGACACCATTCTTAAGGGCAAAAGTTGTCAAATGGCCAAATTTGTCAAAATTGGGAAAAATCTGAATATCCCAGGGAAATGGGTGTTATGGGTCTGAACTTAATTGTACTAGTGCATGCTTTGATTTTGTTTTAGGGGGTTGCGGGGTTGAATTTGAAAAGATGGATTGAAAATAGGCACGTTGGGCCATTTGGCGAGCTGGGTCGAGCTCGCCGAACCACTCGTTGGTTCACCTAATGTCCCTATCTCGCCTTTGATTTCATGCTTTATTTGATGATTGATTCTGTAACTTTCAACGAGATGCTTGATGTCGCCAAAAGAACTCGGCAACTCACCGAAAGGCTTTTCTTTCGCCCTTTGTCTGCACCCCTGAACCCTTGTGCACTGGAACTTTCGGCGGGCTAGCCGTTGATCGCTGAAAGCTATCGGCGATTCACCAAAAGTGACCTTCCATCACCAACCTGCTGAGAATTTTGAGCCAATCCTTTCGGTGATCCTGATTTAGCTCACCGAAGCGATTCAGCGATTCACCGACTTGATTTGCGAGTCTGTCTGCAGTAAATTTTCTATGTTTTGATATGAATATATATTAACTTTTCTCCGATGTTTTGCAGACATGGTGCAAACAAATCTAGATAGGCCACCTCAGAAAAAGGCACGTGGCATTACTATAAACGATGGGGGATCAAATCCTCCAAAGAAGAGAAGGCAAGAACTCCCACTGGGAGACAAAGGCAAAAGAAAGAAGCACACATCTGAGAGAATGGTTGTTGACACCCGAGCTAATTTGTCTGAGTTGGAAGAAGAGCAGCCTTTGATTTCCCAAAGAGATGAGATCTGGGCTAGATCTCAACCCACGGCCACCAGAGTTCCCTTAACTACCACCCCTCCTGCAACAAAAATCAGTGACGACTCAGGCACCTCCTGTGACCCCTGTGCTTCTTGTCGTTCCTCCTCCCAAGCTTCTGAATAGATTAAAAAGTGATGGTTTACGAACCATCCTCGAGGAAAAGCTGCTTTCTACAAAAGGCTTGGAGGGGAAGTATTTAGAAGTGAGGGAGAACCTCCAATTCTACAGGTTCGAGCAGTTCACTATACCCCGAGGCTCCTATATTCCCTATTGGGTCCATGAGTTCTACACAGCTTATGGTGATCTAGTTCCCAAGAGCAAGAAGAGGGCCAGTAAGTACAAACCGGTAAAGGCGATCATCTTCCGAGGCAAGGAGGTTGGGTGTAGCAGTGAGTACATTAATGTTTTGTAGGTAGAGATCTACATTCTACAGACCCATATTATGGATTGCCAGTTGCTCAATCCTTGGATGATCTGAAGGCGTGGCTGACACCTTTAATTTCTGATACCACCTCGAGGTGGATCAAGGCAGGCGCTGAGAAGCAGGATTTGAGTATTGTTACCCGTTTCTGGTTTGGCTTCATCAGTAGCACTATTATGCCATCCCAGAATGATTCTATCCTCCGCCATCCTAAAGCGGCATGCCTAGGGTCCATCATATCCAGAAGGTGCACGACTTGGGACTTCTTATTTCACATGAGATGGCCATGAGAGCCATGCAAAGTCAGACCTCATTGTCGTTCCCAATAGTGACCACAGAACTATGCCGGCGAGCAGGAGTACCTTGAGATGATACTAGGGATATTGAGATTACCCATTCCTCCTCCACTGATATCCGGCATATTGAGGCCGAATACACACGAGAAGAGGTTGACAGGAGGAGAGAAGCTCCGACAGATACTTCTCCGGAGGTTAATGTTGATTCATTACCTACATAGGCATCTTCGCCAACTCCGACCTCCGAGCCTTCATGTACTTCTGCCCCTTTTATTTCTTCTTAGGGTCCGGGCACCTCCACCTCCTCCCAGCCTCTCAATATCACTCAAGCCATGATCCTGAAGATAGGACGCTTGACAGAATCAACTGATGTGAGGGCAACCCAACTTGAGAGATCCATCCCAGGAATGATCGAGAGTGCCATTCTTGCTGCACTTACCCCCCTCAGACTTTTGTCGATGAGTTGGCTGTGAGAGTCACAGCTTGTGAGAGCAGACAGGGGGAACATTCGAGGTGATGACTTTGAAAGCCAACGTAGCAGATTTGAGGAAGGACACAGACTATTTGAAGTATACAGACTTCACTTCATTGATTCAAGCTGCAGATAACGTGGATGCTCTTGAGACCTCAGGGATTCTTCCATATACTTCTGGCGATGGACACGGGATGAGCCTGTAGTTGAGGAGTCGGATGCTGAAACCGATAAGGAGCAGATTACGGTACATGAGGAGAACATATTCAGAGATTTGCCAGATCTTACAAGGACGGTTGTGCAGACATCACTGGCAGAGACCTCCATGGCTGTCTCTAGCGGAGTTGTTGCTTATGAGGTGATTCCGGGCACTGATGCCCAAGTTCGACTGCTGCACCGAACACTGAGGCCTATACAGATGGAGAGACTGCGTAGACCGGATCCCCTCTTTACCTCCCTCTCTATCATTTCTTTATTTTGACTTGTGGATATGTTTATTTGCATTTGAGGACAATTATTTTTCATTTGTGGTAGGGTGAGGCCCACATTTGTGCATATCTATTTTGTTTATCTATTTGGGCTTTGTTCTAAATTTGTGTTGTACTGCTTTTTGTGGAAGGTTTGAACTTGTGGCTTCTTGTTTTTAATTGAAAATGCTTTTTGACCCTTTCGAAAAAAAATTGCCACCTCTTGTATGTATTGAATGTGGCTGTTCTCTTGGAAATTGGAGTATCGGTTTTGATCAATACCGATGACTTAAATAGTGCTCACAATCGAACAAACGTGAATGTGCGGCTACGATAAGTCCAAATGAAGTTGGATAGACAATATATGAACTCTTTGCATCTCGTTGTGACTAGCCATTTAATGAATTGAGTCTCTTGTGATGATCGTTGAACACTAGCAAAAGTGTGGAGTCTTATTTGACTTTGGTGTCGATGCCTTGTGTGATGAGCTTATTGTGAACTATGCATGATAACACCTAGAATTTGCCCCGTTGGTTCGGTCCACTAAATATGGCTATCTCTTCATATGGTCTTAGGCAATTTTGAAGAGTGTGAAACAATTTGACATATACCTCTTTTGTGACCTACCTTGTGAGCATGTGTGAATCTCTCTTGAACACCCCTTGAGCCTTATCCTTCTTTGGAAGAAACTTGATGAAAACAAAACCTTTCTTAAATCCACTACCCATAATCCTTTTGATTTGTGGTTGATTGAATAGCCAACTTAGGTCAAAAGCCTAAGTTGGGCGTGTGTTGAAAAGAGAAGGTAAGTCAAGAGGTTCAAGAAAATTCTCCTTTAACCCATGGTTTTGAGAAAAATGGAACCCCTCCATATATATAAAAAAAAGGAAAGAAAAGAAAAAGAAAGAAAGAGTTGTGGAATAAAAAACAAAAGAAATGGGGTTTCCCAAAAATCAATGGAAAGTGAATAATGGGATGACTTATGAACACTAAAGCAAATGATGAAAGAAGAGGAAAGGAAGTGTTGTGAGCACCACATTTCATGAGGATTAAAGTCACTGAGCCTAGATGACCATACCTTTGCACTCATCCCCATTACAAGCCTTGAAAATACCTTTTTGATCCTGAGTGAGCTGAAGCAATTGTCTATTGGAAAATACTTGCAAACCTATGGGTGAAAGCATGCAATGTTCATCTTTGTGAGTGTGAGCGTTGCATTTGATTCAGAAGCTTTAAATTGGGAACTATTGTGTGAATATGGAATCATTTTTTGTGTGAGGCCATTTGAACAGTTTAGTTAAGCTAGAACCTGCATTTGAAGCAAGTATTGTGATCTTGAAATTCTTTGATATTTGTGAGTCACAACTTGAAACTTTGAGTGCACATTTGATCTTCGCATGAGTAAATTGAGTCTTATGTGTGCATTCATGATTGAGTCTTCTGTAGCACTGTTCGAGACTTTTTTTTTTTAACTGCCGAACTTGAGTTTTACTTGAGGACAAGAAAAAGTTTAAGTTGGGGGTGTTAATGAGTCCACAATTTGGACTCATTTAGGGCTTTATTTTAATAGAATTAGTGTCCTCAAATATATATTTTGTCTCAATAACTGATGTAAATCCTTAAGTTTCAGGTATTTGGAGTTTGAGGAAAAGCATGGACACTACTTGGCAAAAAGGAACAAAACGGCTGAAAAGACAAAGAAAAGAAGGCCTAAGGATAGCTTAATGCATTAGGCGAGTTGCCGAATGGGCTTAACGTCGCCCAAAGTTCCAGTGTGCTGAGCCCTGAAGTAAAAGATCAAGTTGGCGATGAAAGGGAGCAGTCGACGTGTCACCAAAAAGTTCTGTCAAATAGTACTATATCGCCCAATGATCCATAATGCGAAGATGCTAAAGGCAAAAGATGAAAGGCGATGAAGTAGACCAAAGGGCGGACGCCGAGTGTATCGGAAATCTCGACTAACTGCGCTGAGTGATCCTTCGTAGCACAAATTTTCGAAAACTATAAATACTCATTTAATTATGTAGCTTAGTATCAAGTTGCAAAGAATTATTACTGAGACTTAGAGTATTTTCAGTTTATAGTTCTTAGAGTTTTTGGGAGACATTGTTCTGGAGCTTGAAGGTTTAGAAGGTTTTCAACTCCAAGAAACTGGAAGTGGGTATCCATGAATCTTCATCCAAGACGTGTTTAAAGACATTTTCTATCATACCCACTTGATGGAAACAGTTGTTGGTATTGATTTCTATCTCTTTTTCATGTCTAGCTAAAACCCTAATTCTTGGGGTGTGATTTTGTTAATATGGGTTAAATTTCATGTTGGGTATTGCTTATTATTAGTCTATTTGTTGTTTAAATGTGATTTCATTTAGTAGTTGTGTTTAAAATTAATGGGATTGTAGTTGCCAATACGATTTCATCTTAGTGTTTTTGGCTTGCTCGAGAGAGATGTTTTAAAACTAAGACTACTAAATTGATAGCTGGTGGTTATTGGGTCGTCGTGGGTTCAGCTCGAGAGAGTGAATCCTAGGCCTTTTTCCACACATTCAGCTCGAGAGAGTGAATGGGCTAAGATGGAGGTTGTGATTAATTGCGGCAACTCGGTGTTCTAGAGAAACTGAGTTGATTCGGGGTAAGTTGCTTGAGAGAGAATTTACCCCCACTAAAGTCTAGCCTAGTTACAAATGCTCAGCAATTGACTATCAATAGCATTTACCCGATTGTGTATTTTATCCCGTATTCCTATCACATCCAAGAATCCCATCTCCCTATATTCACATTTTTGTATTTTCTTTGTTTAAGTTGTTAATCACTAGAAACCCCAATTGATAATTGACATTCGTGTCAACCCCTTGATTTGTCATGTTTTTACTCGATAATGTTTTTAGCTATGGTTAACTCTAGCATATTCGCACTTAACTCTTAATTCTCAGAAACCACTCCCTTGGGACTTGACCCCAACCCATTCGGTTGGGTTATATTACTATTTTACGATCGTAGACACTTGAATCAGAAGTTGTGTCTTGATTACGCAAACATCAGTTGGTAAATTCCATTTAAGGTTATTTAAGTTAGGGGACGGTTTATACTGATTATTTAAAGTTAGGTAAGGCTTTTTAAAGTATTAAACTCCATTTTTCAATTCATTATTCCCTAAACACAAAAATAGAAACCACCTCTCTCCAAATAATTCTCTCCCTAGAAACCAACATTGGAGAAAAAGAAGTCAAGGTTTGGAGCTCAAGATTTCATCTTTTCTCTTCAATTTTCTGGAGTTTCTTCAATTGAGGTATGGTAGTTTTCATCCTTGGTTAGTTTCCTCCCAGGGAGTCCCCTCAAAACATAATTTCAAGTTTCCAAATTCCCCCCAAAAAGTTAGGGTTTCAATCTAAGCATGGGTTAAATTTCAAAACATTTACAAAGGTTTATATTTGATGAATTGTTATTGAATTCATGAATTAATGTTGGTTTAAGATGGAATTTCCCTATGAACCCATGATTTTCCCACAATTCTAAATTGTGAATTGTGATTTAGGATTGATTGATCATGGAAGTGAGTGAAGAGATTAAATTTATATTGATTTAGTTTATTGAATTATATAATTATTCATGCATCAATTGTAGTATTCTAGGTGTGTTGGTGAATTGTGATTCATAGTCTTGAAGGGCAAAGTATGAAGGATTGATGTATGATCATGAGGCTATGTATATGCATGTGAATTCAATGAAAGTAATGTGATCATGTCTACAATATAATTGTGCTATTATTGAAAGGTTATTCTCAATTATGCACCTATGAGTGATTATGATAGAATGTGAAAGATTTCTTCAATGTTATGTTACATATTGAATTGGTAGGCTTAGGGCATCCTCTTCTTGTGTGAATGAAGGAAATGTTGAATGATGTACCTTGAATTGGTAGGCTTAGACATCCTCTACTTGTGTAACTAATGTATCTTTACTTAACGAACATGAATCGATTGGCCAATGGCATTCCCTTCCTAAAGAGTCAATGAACTAATGTAATGATGAATCTTGAATCAATAGGCTTATGGCATTCCTTTCATGAGGATTCAATGAGCTATATTAATAATGTACCATTAATGAATAGTCTTATTGCATTCCTTTCATATGTAATAATGTACCCTTGGTCGATAGGCCAATGGAATTCCTCTCAACTAAGATAATGTCAATGTGAATGAACTACTCTATGTGAATGGAGGCTAATTACTGAGTAGATATGGCAAGATGGAAGCTCTCCCCACGTTAGGCTTTGGTTTCAATGAACATCTTTCTTATCGCATAACTATGTGCCCGCATATGTTATTAGCTAGTGGATTAATCTAAGGTAAAATGTTATCGTTCTTACATTAGGCAAGTAGACCAACCCTTTACGGTGTGGGATAGAAACCAGATTCCATGTAAAGCTCACATGGTGTATGTCGGTTAATGCTTATTCACATCATGTGAGATACGTGCTATGATTGCTTGAGAATTTCTATGAAATTTGTGTGGTAGTATGGGATGCCATCCACGCATTGAACGAGATGGCTTTGAGAGGGCTATGGTGCGATTCTTCAATGTTTTAATGTATAATGAATGAATGTGCTCATAAGGAAGCTAATGGAGAATGTTGAGTTAAATGCTTTAATGTAATGATGCATGCTTTACTTGGATTGTATTATGAGTTACTTTCTTTGTCATGACTTATGAAATGTATGTGTTCCTTATGTATGAGTATTGACTAAAGATGAGTATGAAAAATTGTAAGTTCATATAAGGTGGCCTCAAATTGGTACTTAGTAGGAATAGTAGTATGGGATGCTATTCTTACATTGCACAAGTATAGCTTAGGTTATTTAAGGTGAATTTTCTATTGTGATGAAATGGCTTATAAGTTGAATGTGATTGTATCTTATGCCTTTTGCTAAAGTTCATGATGTTTTCTCACAAATTGGCATATAGCATGGTTTTCAACCAAAATGTCCTTTTTAAGCATGGTTTTTTCCTGACTATCATACTTAGTACATTTTTATGTGCTAACCCATATTCTTCTATTTTTCTGCAAAGTGTAGGTTCCGGCATTTGAGTTGATTCCTTTTAGTTCAAGCTTCAGTTGACTATTCATCAAGTTGTGGTATGTCCTCATGGATCCGAGGAAAAGTGCTTTATTGTTATTTCATTTCTTCATTGTAACAGACACTTATTAGACTTTCTATTGTAAGGGCCCTGTCCCTAGTTTTGATTCAAATGTATTAGATGGCCATGTGAGACAAGTAGACTTCCGCTGTTTTAAAAGATGTTTTCGATTGTATGGATTTAAAGAAAAGTTTTAAAATCTTCACTATTTCTATTATCTTATGTGATGACATGCTATGTGGCTTGTATGAGACTTTTTGGTGTCTTGTACACCGTGTCACATCCGAGGTGTAGGCTCGGGTTGTGACAAACATGGTATCAGAGCACAAGATTTTGGGATGGTTTTTAGTATTGATGTCGCACAAGCCACATCGAGTAGAGTCTTTTTCATGAGTGTGAAGCACACCACATTTATGAATGAGAGGCTATAATGCGTTAGGAAGCTACTCTTCTTTCATTACTATTTGAAGTCGTTCCATAGAGTTTAGCTCTATAAAAGTCCTTTTCCTAACCCTTCTCTTGTATTTATAGGATATGAATACAAGAAGGGCGACCGCAAGAAGGATGGAAGTGGAGAATGTGAATGAGGGAGTTCCTCCCCAAGGTCCTCAAGGTGACCAAGTTCCTCAAAGCAATCAAGTTCTGGTGGATCCTCCGGCTATGTCCAATGAAGAAGTTAGGCCAACTCTTCTAATGATGGCTCAAGCCGTAACTACTCAAGCCCAAGCTATCACGGCCCAAGCCTCTAGGGGTGTTCAGACTCATATGAACCCTAATGTGAGCACTATGTCTTCTAGGTTGAGAGATTTTGTGAGAATGAATCCTTTGGTATTTCTTGGTTCCCAGGTGGGAGACAATCCCCAAGAGGTTGTGGATGATGTGTATAAGGTAGTGAATTCTATGGGGCTACTTCTATAGAAAAAGTGGAGCTAGCTACGTACCAATTGAAGGAGGTTGCCCAAGTTTGGTTTACTAAATGGAAGAGAAATAGGACGGTAGGAGCGGGTCCTATAGAGTGGGAGGTGTTTAAGAAAGCATTCCTTGATAGGTTCTTTCCCCGTGAGAAGAGGGAGGTTAAGGTGGATGAATTTATCAACCTTAGGCAATGTAACATGAGTGTGCAAGAGTACTCCTTTAAATTTACTCTATTGTCTAAGTATGCTCCATCTTTGGTGTCTAACCCAAGGGATGAGATGAGTAGATTTATGACGGGTATGTCCGACCTAGTTGAGGAAGAGTGCCGTGTGACAATGCTCCATGATTACATTAATATATCTATGCTTATGGTGTTTGCTCAACAAATTGAGGAGTTCAAAATTATGAAAAAGAATAGGGAGATGAAGAGAACTAGGTCCGATGAGCAAGGTCAACGAAGGTTCAATAAGAGAGATTTTAACCAAGATTCTTCAAGCACTCCTAGGGTTAACCAAGAGAAAGGTAGTGAGTCTCCATTTCCTAAACCTATTTGCACAAATTGTGGAAAGAAACATTATGGGAAGTGCCTAGCCGATACTACTGGGTGCTATGGTGTGGAAAGAATGATCATCAAGTGAAAAATTGCCCTAGTCTTACTGCCATAGGAACAGAGGCCAAACAAGCTTCTCTTAATGGCCCGGATCTTAATGCCCCAAAGAATAATCGTTTCTATGCACTTTGGGCTAGATAGGACAAATGAGCTCCTCCGGATGAAGGCACTGGTATGTTGATAGTTCCTTATGGTTGTGAATGTCTTGTTAAGGTCCCTATGCTATTTTCTTGTTAGCATTGGTATGGGTTTACTCCTAAGGGGGAGATGGTATGTTGAATAGTAAGGTTGTTGAAAGTTCCGATATCCTTATCTTTTTCCTTCTATTCCTATTCAAGCTTGAGACCAAGAGTTCTTTGTAGCTTGCTTCATGTTTTGGAGTCGGGTGTGATTATGTGTTTACATGGCCTGCTTATGTTATGCATGTTCTTGATGAATTCATGTTTAAATAAGAAAATAAGTTTTTATGATCTATGTTCCTCATGTTGATGTGCATTTAGTATGAGTTGTCTATATGCTTCATGAGGTGAATTGTTGAACATGCCTAAGTGTGCTTTTAAGAGAAATTGCATATTGTTCTTAATGATGTTATGATGAGCATGATTTGAGTTTGAGAAGGTAATTCCTCCAATGAAATGAGAAATGTTGAAGTTTTCATGCATAATGAATTTGTAGATGTAGTTCCTACTTTCTTGTGTTGCATGGAGTATGTTTGAGATGGAGTTGATGTGTCCTCCTAGATTTGTGCATTGTTTATGATGTTTCATGCATGATGGGCTGCTACTCTTGAGTCTTTATTTACCTAAGGTGTTTAATGTTCCCAAAGGGGAGATAGTGTAACTACTCGGAAAAACTAGTAGGTGAAACTAGAGCCTAACGAGTGTGTTGCTGAGTCTGATGTGGGATGTTATGTTGCAAAATAAGTTCCCAAACTTTGGTTGAGGGGTTTAGGGGTTATACGTAATGGTACGACTCCCCAAGGACCAACCAAGGATCCTTGAGGGGGACCCTAAAGCATAACCCCAAGGCTGCCCCTAATTAGCCAAAAGCTGCCAAAAACCAAGGAGCTACGGATGGGACCTACATCCACACCCTTTGGAACCCACCCCTAGGTCAAGACCCCAAATGGGGAGTTTCTGAACAAAACCATGGACGTGCAGTACGGGGCGTCAACCCACTCGCGGTCCGTTGGTTGGTGGGCGTCAGTCTCACTCGAAAAACTGTCTAAGCACGGCCAAGGTAAGGGTAAGTTGGTAAATTCCTTTTAAGGTTAGCTAAGTTAGGGAACGGTTTATATTGATTATTTAGAGTTAGTTAAGGGTTTTTAAAGTATTAAACAACTTTTTTCAACTCATTATTCCCTAAACACAAAAATAGACACCACCACTCTCGAAATAATTCTCTCTCTATAAACCATCATTGGAGAAGAAGAAGTCAAGGTTTGGAGCTCATGATTTCATTTTTTCTCTTCAATTGAGGTATGATAGTTTTCATCCTTGGTTAGATTCCACCCAAGGAGTCCCCTCTAAACATGATTTCAAGTTTCCAAATTCCACCAAAACGTTAGGGTTTCAATCTAAGCATGGGTTAAATTTCAAAACGTTTTCAATGGTTTATATATGATGAATTATGATTGAATTCATGAACTAATGTTGTTTTAAGATGGAATTTCCCTATGAACCTATGATTCCACCAAAATACTAAATTGTGAATTGTGATTTGGGATTGATTGATAATAGAAGTATGTGAAGAGATTAAGTTTATATTGATAAAGTTTATTGAATTATGTCATATTCATGCCTAAATTGTAGTATTCTAGGTGTGTTGGTGAATTGTGATTCATTGCCTTGAAGGGCAAAGTATGAAGGATTGATGTATGATGATGAGGTTATGTATATGCATGTGAATTAAATGAAAGTAATGTGATCATGTCTACAATGTAATTGTGTTATTATTTGCAGGTCATTCTCAATTATGCACCTATGAATGATGATGATAGAATGTTAAAGATTTCTTCAATGTAATGTTACATCTTGGATTGGTAAGCTTAGGGCATCCTCTTCTTGTATGAATGACAGAAATGTTGAATGATGTACCTTGAATTGGTAGGCTTAGACATCCTCTTCTTGTGCAACTAATGTATCTTGACTTATTAAAATTGAAACGATAGGCCAATGGCATTCCTTTCCTAAAGAGATAATGAACTAATGTAATGATGAATCTTGAATCGATAGGCTTATGACATTCCTTTCATGAGGATTCAATGAGCTATCCTAATAATGTACCATGAATCGATAAGCTTATGGCATTCCTTTCATGTGTAATAATGTACCTTGGGTCGATAGGCCAATAGCATTCCTATTAAGTACAATAATGTCAATGTGAATGAACTACTCTATGGGAATGGAGGCTAAGTACTGAGTGGTTATGGTAAGATGGAATCTCTCTCCACGTTAGGCTTGGGTTTCAATAAACATCTTTCTTATCCCATAACTATGTGCCCGCATAGGTTATTAGCTAGTGGATCCACATAAGGTAAAATGTTACCGGTCTTACCTTAGGAAAGTAGACCAATCCTTTACGGTGTGGGATAGACACCGGATTCCATGTAAAGCTTACATGGTGTATGTTGGTTAATGCGTATTCCCATCATTTGAGATACGTGCTATGGTTGCTTGAGAAGTTCTATGATGTGTGGGTGGTAGTATGTTCTGTGATCCATGCACTGCACGAGTAGGCTTTGAGAGAGCTAAGGTGTGATTCTCCAATGTTTTAATGTCTAATGAATGAATGTGCTCTTAAGGATACTAATGAAGAATGTTGTCTTAAAAGATTTAATGTATTGATGCATGTTTTACTTGGATTATATTATGAGTTACTTTCCTTGTCATGACTTATGAAAAGTATGTGTTCCTTATGTATGAGTATTGACTAAAGATGAGTATGAAAAATGGTAAGTTAATCTAAGGTGGCCTCAAAGTGGTACTTAGTAGGAATAGTAGTATGGGATGATATTCTTACATTGCACAAGTATAGCTTAGGGTTACTTAAGGTGAATGTTCTAATGAGATGAAATGTCTTATAAGTTGAATGTGATTGTATCTTATGCCTTTTGCTAAAGTTCATGATTTTCTCTCACAAATTGGCATATAGCATGGTTTTCAACCAAAATTTCCCTTTTAAACATGGTTTTTGCATGGCTATCATACTTGGTAAAGTTTTGTTTGCTAACCCATATTATTCTATTTTTCTACAAAGTGTAGGTTCCGGCATTTGAATTGATTCCTTCTAGTTCAAGCTAGAGTTGACTATTCAACAAGTTGTGGTATGTCCTCATGGATCAGATGAGAAGTCTTTACTGTCATTTCATTTCGTCATTGTACTAGACACTTGTTAGACTTTCTATTGTAAGGGTCGTGACCCTAGTTTTGATCCAAATGTATTAGATGGCCATGTGAGACAAGTAGACTTCCACTGTTTGAATAGATGTTTTCAATTGTATGCATTTAAAGAATTTTTTTGAATTCTGCACTATTTCTATTATCTTATGTGATGACATCCTATGAGGCTTGTATGAGACTTTTCAGAGTCTTGTACGCCGTGTCATGCCTGGGTGTAGGCTCAGGTCTTAACATTCTAGCCCATCATTGTCATCATCTTGTCAAAGTAGACACCTTCTTGAGCTCAAATAAAGTACTTTGAGAGCTCACTCTCATCCAGTGGTGGTTGGACCCTTGCATCTTTAGTTCTCCAATGCAGTGTGCACTCTTGGAAGTTCTCAAATGAATTATTCTATATGTTGGCCAATGAGAACTTGTCCAATGTGATTTTAGTAATAACTCTAAAATGGTTCATGAAATCCTCAACCATTTCCTGCTAGTCATGCCATTTGCGAAGGTCTTGGCACGTAAACCAGGTCAATACATCTCCAGATAGACTTCAGATGAATAACTTCATCCTTAACTTCTTGTTTCTCCCTACATCAACTAACTTGTCACTATATGCCCTTAAATGTGTTAGGGTCACATTTTCCATGAAACGTGTCAAACTTTGGTGGTTTATACCCTAGCGGAATGTGAATGTCTAGATAGATACATAAGTCTTCATAATAAAGGCTCTCTATTCCCTTAGTTACATGTAAGCTTTTCAAGACCTTCTTAGACCATGAAGTTGGGCATTTATGGATGCATCCTTTTTCAACCGAGCATCTTTCCCCGTTTCAACATATTGGTTGACCTCGTATAAAATACTAATTATAGCTGGCGTTGTGAATGTAGGATTTCCAGTGGCATATACAGGTGGAATAGGTGGCTCATAAGGAGCAGCAACGTGTTCCCCAAGTATATGATTTATGTAGGAATGGTAGGGTCACAATTAGAAAGGTTAGGAGCAATACTGATTCTGGTTGGAGAAGCTGGTTAGACTCGACCATGAACGGGAACATGTTGAGTTTGTTTTGGCTAATTTGGTAAGCCAAAAGAAGGCAAGTCAGCCTTTGGGAAGTAAATAGGCGGCTTGAAAGTCTGGAAAGTGGTAGCTGACAGTTTGGCCAAGTCTCACACTTGTCGTAATTATTCCCTCAAGATCTTGAGTTGTTGTGCCATGTTAGCCATTTTATCGTCATCTTGAATGTCTGTTATATTTTGAATAACTTTTGAGATTCTCAATAGGAAACATTATGTTTGTGGCAGCGTTGAACTCATCTTTATCAGTCATTTTTCTTTTTGATCAAAGGTTGTATCGTGAGTCAGTCAGTTTGTAAGTTGACACAAATCAATATACTTTGGGGGTAAATGATGAACAAAAAAGAAAAGAAACAAAGAAAAAGGAAACCATGTTAGTTTGGGAGAAAATGTAACAAATATGTAACACATATATATGCTAAGTTAACGACTCTCAAAAAGCGTCCTAATATGAAGCCTTTTTTTGCCTGAGGTAGGCCTACATTGTAAATATGTTGATGATAAATGATCCATTTAAACATATTTTTGATTTGGAGCAAACATACCTTCATTGATCAAAGGAAACCCGACTATTACAATGAGGTAGGCAGTCATAAGACTAAGAAATGAAAGTAGAGGGGTGGCCACAAGGCATACAAGAGGGATTTTCCACACATAACTTTGAGTAGATATGAAAGATTACAAAGAAGAAAGAAAATTTAGGGCCAAGATGGAGCATCGTCATCAACCATATCAATATATGGCCCTTGGTAGTATTCTGGAGACTCTTCTGGGACCTTCTTGGGATCCTCTCCCGGTCCTTCTTATGGGTCCTCTTATGAGTCTTTTCTAGGTCCTCTTTGGGATCCTCTTCTTCTTCTTCCTTAACCACCGGGATGAAGTGTAACGACCCGAGAGCACCCCCTAGCCGTTACATTCGTATTCGACCTCTCGGAGGTCTTATACAAGGCATTCATTCATCGCATAGATCATAAAAATCACTAAGAATTTAAAAGTTTTATTTAATAGAACCATAAGACTTCAAAAGTTAACAACATTTGAAAACATCAATACGCAAGCGGAACTACTAAGTCTCTTTAGCCAATCTTAGACAAGAACTTAAAATGTACTAAGGGACACGACCCTTTACAAATGAAATGAAACTTAAGTGTCTATTACAATGACTAAGAAACTTCTAAACATAGTCCTCGAATCTGGAGGACATACCAAAGACTTGGAAGAGTGAAGCAATCCAAGCAACTCCAAAGCACAATCTCCTCCTAGTTACCACAACCTACACTTGTAGTAAAATAGAATAAAGGGGTTAGTACAACACACGTACTAAGTATGAGGATATGCAAAACATGCTAAAACAAACATTTGTTTGGAAGTCATGCTTTCGTGCCATTTTGATAAAATCTCATGAACATCAACATAATAGGCATCTTACAAGTCACAACCAACCATACAAAGTCATATGCTTCACAATACATCATAAACATACATAATCCATTTACCTTTACCTTCTTGCCTTGGACCTCCACCTTAAGTAACCCTTAAGCACTAACTTTGTGCAATGTATGGGAAACATTCCATACCATCACCCACACTAAGGCACCACCTTAAGGTCATACAAAGTGCACTTACCATGCATACCTCAACCTTCACCAATTAATCACATAAGACATATAAGCACATAAGCCAACAAGTCATTTCATAAAACTAGAACACTTACCAAATGTCATCCCAAGACTCACCTAAGTAAGACATGGTGAGGCAGCCCATACTACCTCTTCATACCACACCCAAGTGATCCTTAAGGCTACACAAGACATGCTCCATTCACATATCAACATAAATTGTTTATCAACTTAATGCATTTAGACAACTTCATTCATTAATGACATAAGATAATTGAAATGACCCAAAAAGTTCTTAAAAATGTGCTTCGGAAATTACCGGAAACTTGTTTAGCTATATATAAAAAAATTCGTTTCGTTTTTCGAAAATCCGACTTCATATTCTTGTTTAGGGGGTCAAATTGAGTGGGAAATGGGTCTAACCCAAATTTTAGAGCAACCGTATCAAAATCCGAAATTTCCAAGTGAAGCCTTTTTCGAGG
>JAJOOR010010358.1:0-36631 GCA_036250505.1 Solanum acaule | reverse complement strand
GACTTTCCAAGTATATCCAATAAAGTCCCAAGCAAAGTGTCACAAATATTCTTCTCTATGTGCATCACATCAAGATTGTGCCTCAATTTGTTGGTTGCTCAATACGGCAACTCAAAAAATATGGATTTTTTTCCATGGACCATTATTCTTTCGTTTTCTTTTCTTTTGGCTCTTTCCAAAATCATTATTGAATTCACGAAGTTCTTCAAGAACTTGTACGCCTGATAAAGGAGTAGGTGCAACTTTATGCTCTTCTTTACCATTAAAGGATTTTTTATCTCTTCTATATGGATGATCATGAGGTAAAAATGCTCGATGACCCAAATAACACATCTTACGACTATGTTTGAGATATTGGGAACAAGTATTATGATTACAAGTGGGGCATGCCCATTTCCCCTTGGTGCTCCATCCGGAAAGCATTTCCAATGCTGGAAAATCACTAATTGTCCACAATAAAGCTGCACGCATCATAAATATTTAATTAGTTACAACATCATATGATTCCACTCCCACTTCCCATAGTTCCTTTAACTCTGCAATCAGTGGTTGTAAGTATACATCTATATCATTTCCAGGATACGATGGACTTGGAATAATCATTGACAACATTATATACTCCGACTTCATGCAAATCCATGGTGATAAGTTATAATTCATCAACATAACCGGCCATGTGCTATGGGAAATGCACATAGTTCAGAATGGATTAAAACCATCGCTTGAAAGACCCAATCTAACATTACGAGCATCACTAGTAAAGTCAGGGTGCAAGGAATCAAAATCCTTCCAAGCTTGCCATCCGCAGGATGTCTTAAATTTCCATCTTTGGGTCGTTCAGTATCATCCCATCTCATAGCTACAGATGTTTCAGAACACATGAATATCCTTTGAAGCCTAGGCTTTAAAGGAAAGTACCTTAAAACCTTTGCTGGAATTTTAGTGACCTTATTAGTCAAGTCATCACGAACATTCTTCCATCTAGAAGATCCACACACTGAGCACTTGTCTAACTTTGCAGTGTCATTCCAGAATAACATGCAATCGTTAGTACATGCATGAATTTTTTCATAATGAAGACCCAAATCTTTTATCACCTTTTTTTCCTTGTAGAAAGACTCAGGTATCTGAGCAAAGGGAAATGCCTCTTTTATCAAGTCTAACAAATCTGAAAAGGCTACATTACTCAACTTGTGAATGCATTTAAACAAGTATAACCAAATGGTGAAATTCAACTTAGAAAAGTTCTTACACCTCGGATACAACTCTTGTTTTCCTTCTTCCACTAATTTAAAGAATCTATTTGAATCTTCAGTTAGTCCCTCTCTTACTTCTTCATGCCTCAGGGCATCTGCTACATTTCTAAAAGTATCTTGAAGTAGTTTATCAATATCGTTTTGTCTGTTGAAAGTTTCATCATCATTGGTTGGATGTGGCATATTTCTTGAGGAAAACCCTTCTTCATGGAAAACCCATTTGGTGTATTCATGAACAAACCCATGACAAATCAAGTGATCCTCCACCACATTTCAATAATGCCAATAACGATTAAAGCACTTCTTACAAGGACATAATATTTCATCTCCTTGGGAAGCGCGTTCAAATGTCTTATCTAGGAAATCATTAACTCCATGGATATACTCATCGGTGGCTCTTCGGAGATCCATCCAACTTTTATCTCCAACATCCATTGAATATCCTATGTTATATGAGCAAAACATTCAAGAAAACAATTCATGAGTACAAATCATGATTGTAAATGATCTAATATAGGTCATTAGGTAAGTGCAATTTAGTTACATAACCTATATTTTATTTGATAGTTTAATTCCTCAATTTATTCTATAGTACACAGGTACTGCCTTACTACACAAAAAAAATGACAGATTATGGTGATTACTTTGTTTCTTTTCAAGATCACTTGAGCTGACCTTCAAGTTGGTTATGCTTTAAGTCTGAGTACATTTAGATTAATTCTAAACAAAAAAATAACATGATTGCATAAAGTGTGCTGTGAGGACAAATTTAGCATTTGATTTAAGTTGCCTTTAGCTTGAGAATTTGAGAAGCATCTATGCACCTTTTTTGCTTTTCACTGAAAGGTATAGCTCATGATTGTATAATTGTATTCATATATTTTACATTCTACTGCAGGGATGGCAATATTCCAGTTTTGTTCATCCAAAATACTTGATGAAGAAGTTGAATCATCTAGCGAAGATGAGGTAATTATCTTTTGTTTTGGCAGTTTAGCAATTAATGAATGTTATTCACATTTCCTGTAATTCATTATTCTGTTGAAGGTTGAAAAAAATTATGTAAGGGCATGATTTCCTGTAATTCATTATTTTGTTGAGTGTAATGTTGCTCCTATCAGTTTTAGAACTTGGTTTTCAAGAAATGTCCTGATGAGATCATTTTAGATCACTTTAAACTATTAACCATACAGTAGTACATATGAAAGTATCCCAGGGTAGTACAGATCCTAGAGCTAATGAGCAAAAGTAGAATTGATATAATAGGGGACACTACATCTTAACTGCATCTGCTACATATTCATTCACAACAACTACAATAATATTAGGTGAACTCACTAGGTTGAGTAAAGGAGAAATGATCTGGAACACTAGTATGCTGCATAGACAAAGAGTTATATTATGCTTAGCCTTTCCAGAACAAGCTGCTAGCAAAGTTTCGGGAACAAAAATAAAATGTTCCACTTAAAGGGAATGTGAAGTTTCTAGACCTTGGAGGACAGAGATGTCAAAAACGTACTTCTCATCAGCCAAAAAACTAGAGAAATCACAATGGTCATAAAGTGATGAAACAAATGCATACATTGTGGTTTTCCAGAACATGGAAGCTTAGGAACATGAATTTTTTCCAACACATAAATAAACATACTAGAACAGTCATTACGTAGATAATATAAAAAATTAAAAGAGAAAACATGAACAATAGGTTTCAACATCCAAAATCCAATAAAATGGAGTTTTCACCAATTGTTTTTATATATTCCACATCAGTTTAAAACATATTTTGTTCAACTTAACGTATCATCTATGACAGTAGCTATATCAGTATACTTTGGCAACATTCATAATGATAAGCAAATCAAAATACTTCAAACTTTAGACCAATGAAATTTTTTAGTTCACATAGATAGAACAAACTCATAATGCAAATCAAAATACTCAAAGCCCTAGGACAAAATCAACTACAAAACATTAGTTGTTCCATAAAAACGAAACCCAACTTCACAATGAGTTTTCACAGAGTTATCGAATCTTCACAAAATTTGAGTTACAAACTCTAAACTACAAATGGATTATGTCAAACAGACCTAAATCAGAAAAAATAACATGCATTTCAACAAACCCATTTGTTATTCTTTAAGATTTTTTAGAAGCCCTTAAATGGAATTTCTGATTTTGGAAAATAGTACATGTATAACCAAATAGAGACAATGAGGACTTAGAAATCACCTTAAAAATAGTACACCTTTATTTGCAGAAGCTTAATTTTGAAGAAGACTACTTTTGGAAAAGAAGTCCACTGAAGTTGAACACTTCACACTGGAGAAGAAGACCACTGAAACTGATTTCTTCACCGGAGCTCAAAATTTGCTGTCGAAGACGAAGGAGTCACCGAAGTTCTGGAATTTTAGGGCTTTGATTTTGATTATTGGAGAAGAAGACCACGCACTCATCGCTTTGATTTTGGTTTATTGGAGAAATGGAATGGGTATTTGGAATGTATTTTGTTCACTAAAATAAAAAAAGTGCGGGTCAATGAAATAAGTGGAGGGAAATAATTTATTACACATGAAATTCGCAGGTTGGGCAATTTTTTTTTACTTTTCACTTAAACAAACCGTTGCCACAGGTGTTATTTTGCCACGGTTAGTAAGTATATGGCCATAGATAATCTATAGCGGCGATTATATAGATGATGCCATGGTTTATATTAAGAATTACTCTATTAGTTCTAAGGATATATGGCAACGGTCATAACTGTGGCAACACATACTCTATTGCCACGGTTGTAAAATTGTTGCCGAATAGGCATTGCATTAGGTCAAATTTCTAGTAGTGAACATGAGATCATGAACCTTGAATCCATAATTCAATTCAAGGAAAGTTAAGAGTCTAGTCAAGAGAAGTTAAGAGTCAAGTCAAGAGAAGTTCATAGAGTTTTCCAAAAGTCTTTTACAAACGTTTTAACTTTGTTTTAAGACTTGAGTAAAGAGTAAAGATTGAAGTCCATTTCTTCAAAAGATTATATCGGGACTATGTATTCCCAAAGAGTAAAATGTTTTTCATATTTAAACAAGGAAGGAAACTGTGATTTCCAAAAGAGCCTTTGAACTGGTTTTCAGTAAAGAGTAAATGCTTTCACAATTAAGCAAGAGAGGAAATTTTGATTTCCAAGAGGAGCCTTTGAGCTAAGTTTTGAGCAATTATCTCAAACCACAGAAAGACGTATGTTTTTAAACATAAAAGCTAGTATTATGTTTTGGGAGTAGTATTGAGCACTGATATGGAGGAGAGTTCAGACAGCTCCCAATCCCCATAAATCATGTAGCCATCATTGGTAGAAAAGTGTCATCCTTTTTAGATGATTCCTTAGTGCTTTTTAGCATAGACTAGTAGATCCACTTAGTAGTCAGGTTTTATACCCTCGGCAAGGTCTATGACGGCCCTGGCAGCGTGAGGCAAAATGTTGTATCATCACAATAACTCTTAAGTAATGGTTGTCGATTAGAGAAACTCCCACAACAGTATTATTTTGTATTTTTGTATACATTCTAGAGTTTATATTGTATCTTTGCATACATCCAGAGTTACTATTGTATTTCTAAATACATAGAGTTGTTATCCATGTATTTAAAAGCTTTTCTTTATATTGCACTTGTTTACACAGCTTTATATTGAAATGGGTTCAGTTTAGTTGAGTTGAGTTGAGACCAGGTTTGTTCTTCAGTTTATTTCAAGTTTATGTCTTGTTTTAGAATTCCCCTCGCATGCTCGTACATTTGATGTAGTGATGCAATTTGGCTTGCATCTTTTTATGATGCAGATACAGCTAACCAGGATCATCATCCAGTGCATCGTTGATTCTAGTTGAGCTTTAGAGTTGTTGGTGAGCCTCATTGCTTCTGGAGGATCCCATTTATTGCTTTCTATTTGTTTAGTTCATTAAGATGTCGTGGGTCTTGTCCCGACGTCCATATCAGTTATTAGAGGCTTCATAGACAGTCAAACGTAGCTCTTTAGTCTTTTCATTTTCATTCTATTATGATGAGACTTGAGTTGCCACTTTGGCCAGTGAATGTTATTTTAATATATTCTTGGATATCTTTGAGCTTTCAGTTTACTTTTAAAGTACAATTATGATTGAGTTAAGTCTTTTGCCGAGTAAGTAAACCTGGCCAAGGGTTCGCTTGGGGCCAGCAATGGTTCTCCAGTGCCAATATCGCCCAGGGTGTAGGCTCGAGGTATGAAAAACTTGGTATCAGAGCACAGAGTTCAAGAGTCTTAGGGAGTCTATAAAGCCGTTTCAGTAGAGTCCTTGTTATCGATGTGAAACGCTCCACATCTATAATTAGAAGACTGCTACACTTAGGAACTATCTCACTTCTTTCATATTTATTTCGTGCATTAGAGTTTTATCTCTAAAAAGTTTCTTCTAACTTATGCTTGCGCGTGTCTTTTAGATCATGCCTCCACGAAGACCTGTCAGAGGTTATCCGGCTAGAAGAAATGTTGAATCACAGGAATAAGGGGTACCTAATGCACCAGAAGTGCAACCCCAAAGAGCGGTCACCATGCTTAATTCTGTGAAGCTATCTGGATGTTGAGCCAAGTGGTGACCAACCAAGCTGGGCAACAGAGAGAGAATCATCAGAAAGTGATTGATACTTCAAGGATCTGCGAGTTCTTAAGGATGAATCCTCCAAGCTTTACTAGTTCAAGTGTTACCGAGAATCCAAATAATTTTATTAAAGAGCTTCAGAAGGTTTTTGAGATCATGTATGTTGCTGATACTCAGAGGGTGGGACTAGATGCATGACAAATGAAGGGTGTCGCTAAAATTTGGTTTGATCAATGGAACAAGAACCGAGCTGTGGGAGCGCCACCTGTGAGTTGGGCTTGTTTTGTGGCCTTCTTGGGGCGTTTCTTTCCCTGAGAACTGAGAGAGGCAAAGGTACGAGAGTTCCTCACTCTTAAGCAGGATTCTTTGAGCGTGTATGAGTACAGTCTGAAGTTCACATAACTTTCCCGCTATGCTCCAGAGATGGTTACTGACATGAGGAGACGGATGAGTTTATTCGTTGCTAGGTTGTCTCCCCTGTCAAGCAAGGAAGGCAAGGTAGCTATGATGATATGAGATATGGACATAGCAAGGCTAATGATCCATGTGCAACAAGTTGAGGAGGACAAGCTGAGTGATAGAGAAAAGTTTAAGAATAAGAGGGCTAAGACATTACGGAATGAGTCTGGGTAGCAAAAGAGTAATATGAACCGGTCTTCCTTCCAATAGAAACAAAAGGGACTTGCTCCATCATCTTTTAGTGCACCTGCACCAAAGAACAAAAGTGAATACAATTGTCAAAATTTCAGAGCTAAACCTGCCTATTCTCAGGGTAGTATGGCACAAGGGTGTAGTAAGCCTTCTGCATGTGCTAAGTGTGGTAGGGACCACTCAGGGATGTGTCGTGATGGCTCCACTGGTTGTTTTAAGTGTGGCCAGCATGGTCATTTGATGAGAGAGTGCCCTAAGAACAAGCAGGGTAACGGTAAAGGGGGAAATAAAGCCTAGTCTTCTTTGGTTGCTCCACCAGACAAAGCTGCATTTAGAGGAGCTACTTCAGGGGCATGCGGATGAGGAAATTGTCTTTATGCTATCACTAGTCGCCAAGAGCAAAAGGATTCTCTAGATGTTCTATGATCTAAGTCTTTAACTTCGATGTTTATGCTTTGCTAGATCGAGGAGCGAGTTTATCTTTTGTAAATCCATATGATTCTATGAATTTTGATGTTTTTTCTAAGCAACTTCTTGAGCCCTTCAGTGTTTCCATACCTGTTGGTGAGTCTATTCGAGTAGAGAAAGTCTATCATGATTGTACCATTTCCGTCAATAACAAGAGTACCATGGCTGACTTAGTTGAGTTAGATATGGTATATATTTTGATGTCATTCTAGGTATAGACTGGCTTCATGCATGTTATGTGTCAATAAATTGTAGAACTTGAGTAGTCAAGTTCCAGTTTCCTAGTGAGCTAGTTATAGTATGGAAGAACAGTTCAGCAGTGCCTAAGGATCGTTTTATTTCGTACCTTAAGGCAAGAAAGTTAGTGTCGAAGGGGTGTGTCTATCACTTAGTCCGAGTTAATGACTCTAGTGTTAAGATACCTCTTATTCAGTCAATTCCAGTAGAGGGGTTCTTATCTATTTTGTCCCCTTTGACCAAGTTGAAGCAAAAAATAGTGAAGTTTCAATGGTTTGAAGCTTATGAGAAAAGCTTTCAGGGATTGAAAAAAAGGTTGACTACTACCCCAATATTGATCTTACTAGAAGGTACACTAGGCTTTGTTGTATATTGGGATGTGTCCAGAGTTGGTTTGGGTTGTGTGTTAATGTAGAATGACAAAATTATAGCTTATGCCTCCAGACAGTTGAAAGTTCATGAGAATAATTAACCAACCCATGACTTAGAGTTGGTTGCCGTAGTATTTGCTTTGAAAATATGGCGTCATTATTTGTATGGTGTTCATGTTGATGTATTCACAAATCACAAGAGTCTTCAGTATGTGTTTAGTCAGAAATAACTTAATCTCAAACAGAAAAGGTGGTTAGAGTTACTAAAAGATTATAACATGAGTATTCTTTATCACTCATGCAAGGATAATGTTGTTGTTGATGTCGTGAGTAGATTGTCTATGGGTAGTACCGCCCATTTTGAGAAAAATAAAAAAGAGTTAGCTAAAGATGTGCAAAGACTTGCACGATTACGATTTCGACTAATGGATTCCACAAAAGGAGGAGTAATGGTGATGAATGGGGTTAAATCATCATTAGTGTCAGAAATGAAAGAAAAGCAAGACCAAGACCCTAGTTTGCTTGAATTGAATACAAATGTTCATAAGCAAAAAGTAATGACTTTTGAACAAGGGGGAGATGGTGTATTGAGGTATCAAGGTAGGTTGTGTGTACCAAGGGTGGATGAACTCCAAGAGAGGATCATGGAGAAAGCTCATGGCTCCAGATATTCCATCCATTCGGGTTTCACAAAGATGTATCGTGACTTGAGAGAGGTATATTGGTGGAATAGTATGAAGAAGGGCATTATAGAGTTTGTTGCTAAGTGCCCGAATAGCCAACAAGTTAAAGTAGAGCACCAAAGGCCAGGTGGTATGGCTCAAAATATAGAACTTCCGAAATGGAAGTGGGAGATGATCAATATAGATTTCATCACAGCTTTACCAAGGTCTCGCAGGCAGCATGTCTATTTGGGTTATTGTTCATAGAATGATAAAAGTAGCCCACTGTTTGCCTATAAAGACTACCCATTCAGTAGAGGACTATCCCAAGTTGTAACTTCAAGAGGTAGTTAGACTTCATGGGGTGTCAATTTCGATTATTTCAGACAGAGGTGCGTAATTTACTGCACAGTTTTGGAAGTCATTTTAGAAAGACTTGGGTTCAAAGGTGAACTTAAGTACTGCTTTTCATCGTCAGACTGATGGTCAAGCAGAGCACGCTATTTGGACCTTAGAAGATATGTTGAAGGCCTATGTGATTGATTTCAAGGGGATTTGGGATGATCACCTACCTCTCATCGAGTTTGCTTACAACAATAGTTACCACTCTAGCATCCAAATTGCTCCCTATGAAGCTTTTTATGGGAGAAGATGCAGATCTCTTATTAGATAGTTTGAAGTTGGTGAAGCTGGGTTGATAGGACTAAACTTAGTTCATCAACCTATGGAGAAGGTGAAAGTTACTCAACAGAGATTGAAAACAGTGCAGAGTCATCAGAAATCCTATACAGATGTTAGGAAAAGAGACTTAGAGTTCGAAGTAGCTGATTGGGTTTACTTAAAAGTTTCACCCATGAAGGATTGCTATGAGGTTTGGTAAGAAGGGGAAACTTAGTCCCCGATATATTGGTCCTTACAGAATATCCAAGAGGATTGGCAATGTAGCTTCTGAGTTAGAGCTACCACAAGAGTTATCAACAGTTTATCCGTTGTTCCACATCTCCATGTTGAAAAAGTGTATGGGCGATCCTTCATTGATCATACCAGCTATAGATATTGGAATCAAGGATAACTTATCTTATGGGGAGATTCCTGTTCAGATTCTAGATCGCCAAGTACGCAAGTTGAGAACACAAAAAGGAAGAATCAGTTTGTTAAGGAAGCCATTTGGGAAGTTGAGAAGGATATGAAGAAGATATACCCACATCTCTTCGAATCCAGAGAAGATCCAAATTAAGGTACTAATCCTTTTCTTCGAATTTATTTATAAGTTGGCATGTTGTATTTGCATTTTGCTTGTTGGGTGTTTGAACTAAATGTTAGATGTTACGCCCTTAGCCTGCTAAGATTGATCTCATTCAAGGACGAATGTTCCCAAGGGAGAAATATTGTAACACCCCGCAACTAGAAGGAGGTAGAATTAGAAAGAGTCATTTTTGGAAACAATGAAAAATCTGGAAATTTGACAAAATTAAGTTAAGTATAAGTTTTGGGTCAACTTCAAACGACCATAACTCCTAGATAAAGATGATTTAGGTGTACTACAAGATACCGTAAGAAAGATCTTTGAATTACCTTTCTAACGCCGCCGAGTTTGCTCGAATTTCGAGTTCATATGAGTGAGATATGTCCATTTGAAGTTGGGATGTCTAGATAAGGAAAGTCAAAAATGGATTTTAGAAGGGTATTATGGTCTTTTCACTACCCAATTAATTAAATTCATTTTTGGTAATTAAGTTGGGGTCTCTACTGATGGGATTCAGTTTACGCTATTGAAAAACAAGTTAGGGTTTTGAGAGGAGAGTAATAAGAGGAGAAAAGAGGAGAAGGAGCTAGGAATCGTCAAGTTCTTGGAGCTATGCTTGTGGATTTCATCAAGGGGTGATCCCTACAAGGTATGTGAGATCACATAGCATTGGGTTAGTTCACCCATGCACCAATCATGATTTATTTCAGCTAATTTAGATTCTTGAAGGCAATTGAGTTCTTGATGGATTTGATTGAAATTTCTATTGGGTTCTTGATTGTTGGAGTTGTTGAGGAGTTCTTGATTTAGATACATGAAATTAGATTTTGTTTTGAATAGATTCTCGTATATTTTAGTTATGTATTTCAATCTAAGTGTTTGGGGAAAGAATCAATTGAATCTAGAGGGTTTAGAGTTGAAAAACGAGCAAGAGAATTCGTCAAAATTCTTGGGAAAAGGGTGGGGCACCGCGCCACTCAGAGCTCCCCACAAAGTGTTTTGTAGTTGGGCCTCTGGTGCCCCGCGCCACTCAGAGCACCAGGGACGCCAGGTCTTTTACTTTTTCCCACTTATTTCCGTACTAGTTCCCTTAAAACGTACCTATGTTTGCTAGTTGATTCTTACATTCTAAGGTATATCTAAAAAACATGAAATCATCAATAACATAAGATAATGAACCTTGAATCCATAATTCAATTCAAGGAAAGTTAAGAGTCAATTCAAGATAAGTTCATAGAGTTTTCCAAAAGTCCTTTACAAACGTTTTAACTTTGTTATCTGACATAGTTTCCTTTCAAGAAAGAGGCAAAGGATATGAGCTTGAAACCGCAGCTAGCTGTGGCTCCGCATACTGTATATGTAGTAGGGCCCTTAAGACTTGAGTTTTGAGTTGAGTAAAGAGTAAAGATTAAAGGCCATTTCTTCAAAAGAGTATATCGGGAATATGTGTTCTCAAAGAGTAAAAAAAGTTTCACCTTTAAACAAGGAAAGATACTTTGATTTACAAAAGAGCCTTTGAACTGGTTTTCAGTAAAGTGTAAATGCTTTCAGAATTAAGCAAGAGAGGAAACTTTGATTTCCAAGAGGAGCCATTAAGCTAAGTTTTGAGCAGTTATCTCAAACCACAGAAAGAAGTATGCTTTTAAACATAAGAGCTAGTATTATATTTTGGGAGTAGTATTGAGCAACGATATGGGGAAGCGTTCAGACAACTCCCAGCCCTCATAAACTATGTAGCCATCATGGCTAGAAAAGGATCATACTTTTTAGATGATTCCTTAGTGCTTTTTAGCATAGACTAGTGGATCCACTTAGAAGTCAGGTTTTATACCCTCGGCAAGGTATAGGACAACCCTGTCAGTGTGAGGCAAAATGTTGTATCATCACAATAGCTATTAAGTGATGGTTGTCGGTTAGAGAAACTCCCACAACAGTATTATTTTATATTTTTATATACATTCTAGAGTTTATATTGTATCTTTGTATACATCCAGAGTTACTATTGTATTTTTAAATACACAGAGTTGTTATCCATATTCTAAATAGCTTTTCTTTATATTGCACTTGTTTACACTACTTTATATTGAAATAGGTTCAATTTAGTTTAGCTGAGTTGAGACCAGGTTTGTTCTTCAGTTTCTTTCAAGCTTATGTCTTATTGTAGAATTCCCTTCGCATGCTCGTACATTCAATGTACTGATGCCATTTGACCTGCATCTTTTTATGATGCAGATACAGGTAACCAGGATCAGCATCCAGCGCATCATTGATTCTAGTTGAGCTTCAGAAGTGTTGGTGAACCTCCTTGCTTCCGGAGGATCCCTTTTATTGCTTTCAGTATGTTTAGTTCATTAGGATGTCATGGGTCTTGTCCCGATGTCCATTCAGTTATTAGATGCTTCATAGTCAGTCAGACGTAGTTCTTTAGTCTTTTCATTTTCATTCTATTATGATAAGACTTGAGTTGCCAGTTTGGCCAGTGAAGGTTATTTTAATACATTTTCGGATATCTTTGAGCTTTCAGTTTACTTTTAAAGTACAGTTATGATTGAGTTAAATCTTCTGCCGAGTAAGTAAACCTGGCCAAGGGTTCGCTTGGGCCCAGCAATGGTTCTCCAGTGCCAGTCCCACCCAGGGTGTAGGCTCAGGGAGTGAAAAACTTGGTATCAGAGCATAGAGTTCAAGAGTCTTAGGGAGTCTATGAAGTTGTGTCTGTAGAGTCCTTGTTATCGGTGTGAAGCGTGCCACATCTATAATTAGAAGGTTGTAACACTTAGGAACTGTTTCACTTCTTTCATACTCATTTCGTGCGTTAGAGTTTTATCTCTAAAAAGTTTCTTCTAACTTGTCCTTGCGTGTGACTTTCAGATCATGCCTCCACGAAGACCTGTCAGAGGTTATCCGGCTAGAAGAAATGTTGAATCACAGGAATAAGGGGTACCTAATGCACCAGAAGTGCAACCCCAATGAGAGGTCACCATGCCGAATTTCGTGAAACTATCCAGATTTTGAGCCAAATGGTGACCACCGAAGCTGGGCAACAGAGAGCGAATCATCAGAAAGTGGTTGATACTTCGAAGATCCGTGAGTTCTTATTGATGAATCCTCCAAGCTTTACTGGTTCAAGTGTTACTGAGGATCCAAAATTTTTTATTGAAGAACTTCAAAAGGATTTTGAGATCATTTATGTTGTTGATACTGAAAGTGTGGGACTAGATGCATACCAAATGAAGGGTGTCGCTAAAATCTGGTTTGATCAATGGAAGAAGAATCGAGCTAAGAGAGCACCACCTCTGAGTTGGGCTTGTTTTGAGGTGGCCTTCTTGGGGCGTTTCTTTCCCCGAGAACTGAGAGAGGCAAAGGTACGAAAGTTCATCACTCTTAAGTAGGATTCTTTGAGCGTTCATGAGTATAGTCTGAAGTTCACACAACTTTCCCGCTATGCTTCGGAGATGGATGCTGACATGAGGAGCAGGATGAGTTTATTCGTTGCTGGGTTGTCTTGCCTGTCAAGCAAGGAAGGCAAGACAGCTATGCTGATAGGGGATATGGACATAGCAAGGCTAATGATCCATGTTCAACAAGTTGAGGAGGACAAGCTGAGTCATAGAGAAGAGTTTAAGAATAAGAGAGCTAAGACATCAGGGAATGAGTCCAGGCAGCAAAAGAGTAATGTGAACCGGTTTTCCTTCCAACAAAAACAAAAGGGACCTGCTTTATCATCTACTAGTGCAACTGCATCAAAGAATAAAAGTGAGTACAATAGTCAGAATTTTAGAGCTAAACCTGTCTATTCTTAGGGTAGTATGGCACAAGGGGGTAGTAAGCCTCCTGCATGTGCTAAGTATGGTAGGAACCACTCAGGGATGTGTCGTGATGGCTCCACTGGTTGTTTTAAGTGTGGCCAGAATGGTCATTTTATGAGAGAGTGCCCTAAGAACAAGCAAGGTAACGGTAATGGGGGAAATAGAGCCCAATCTTCTTCGGTTGCTCCACCAGACTGCATCTAGAGGAGCTCCTTAAGGGGCACACGAAGGAGCAAACCGTCTTTATGCTATTACTAGTCGCCAAGAGCAAGAGGATTCTCCAGATATTGTCACTAGTATGATCCAAGTCTTTAACTTTGATATTTATACTTTGATAGATCCAGGAGCGAGTTTATCTTTTGTAAATCCATATGTTGTTATGAATTTCGATGTTCTTCCTGAGCAACTTCTTGAACCCTTCAGTGTTTCCACACCTGTTGGTGAGTCTATTCGAGCAGATAGAGTCTATCCTAATTGTACCATTTCCGTCAATCACAAGAGTACCATGGTTGACTTAGTTGTGTTAGAATGGTATATTTTGATGTCATTCTAGGTATAGACTGGCTTCATGTCTGTTTTGCATCAACAGATTGTAGAAATCGAGTAGTCAAGTTCTAGTTTCCTAATGAGCCAGTTATAGTGTGGAAGAGCAGTTCAGCAGTTCCTAAGGGTCATTTTATTTCGTACCTTAAGGTAAGAAAGTTAGTTTCCTAGGGGTGTGTCTATCACTTAGTTCGAGTTAATGACTGTAGTGTTGAGATACCTCACATTCAGTCAGTTCCAGTAGTAAAAGTGTTTCCAGAAGTCTTTCCAGATGATCTTCCCGGAGTCCCTTCTGAGAGACAAATACACTTCGGTATAGACATTCTTGATGATACTCGTCCTATATATTTTCTGCCATATAAGATGGCACTAGCAGAGTTAAAAAAGCAGTTGAAAGATCTTCTACAGAAATGTTTTATTCGACCAAGTGTCTCACCTTAGGGCGCTCCAGTCTTATTTGTGAGGAAGAAAGATGGTTCCCTTAGGATGTGTATAGATTACCGTCAGTTGAACAAGGTTACCATCAAGAATAAGTATCATCTTCCGAGAATTGATGGTCTCTTTGATCAACTTCAGAGTGCCAGTTATTTCTCTATGAGAGACCTCAGATCTGGCTACCATCATTTAACAGTAAGGGAATGCGATATTCCAAAGACAACTTTCAAGACCCGTTATGGTCATTATGAGTTTTTGGTCATGTCATTCGGGTTAACTAATGCAACTGCATCGTTCATGGACCTTATGAATAGAGTATTCAAGCCTTATTTAGATATGCTTGTAATCGTATTCATTGATGATATACTAATTTATTCAAGGAATGAGGTAGATCATGCTAGTCATCTCAGAATAGTTCTCCAAACTCTAAAGGATAGAGAGTTGTATGCCAAGTTCTCTAAGTATGAGTTTTGGCTTGAGTCTGTGGCATTCTTAGTCCACATTGTTTTCGGACTGATATAAGGAGTTTCTTTGGGTTGGCTGGATATTATAGAAGGTTCGTAGAAGGGTTCTTATCTATTTCGTTACCTTTGACCAAGTTGATGCAAAAAATTGTGAAGTTTCAATGGTCTGAAGCTTGTGTGAAAAGCTTTCAGGAATTAAAAAAGAGGTTGACTACTGCCCCAATAATGACCTTACCAGAAGGAACACAAGGCTTTGTTGTATATTTTGATGCGTCCAGAGTTGGTTTGGGTTGTGTGTTAATGCAGAATGGCAAAGTCATAGCTTATGCCTCCAGACAATTGAAAGTTCATGAAAAGAATTACCCAACCCATGACTTAGAGTTGGCTGCCGTAGTATTTGCTTTGAAAATATGGCAACATTATTTGTATGGTGTTCATGTTGATGTATTCAGAGATCATAAGAGTCTTCAGCATGTGTTTAGTCAGGAAAAGCTTAATCTCAGACAGAGAAGGTGGTTAAAGTTACTCAAAGATTATGACATAAGTATTCTTTATCACCTAGGCAAGGCTAATGTTATTGATGATGCCTTTAGTAGATTGTCTATGGGTAGTACTACCCATTTTGAGAAAGATAAGAAAAAGTTAGCAAAAGATGTGCACAGACTTGCACGATTAGGAGTTCGACTAATAGATTCCACAGAAGGAGGAGTAGTAGTGATGAATGTGGCTTAATCATCATTAGTGTCAAAAGTGAAAGAAAAGCAAGACCAAGACCCTATTTTTCTTGAATTGAATGAAAATGTTCATAAGCAAAAATTAATGACTTTTGAACAAGGGGGAGATGGTGTATTGAGGTATCAAGGTAGGTTGTGTGTACCAAGAGTGGATGAACTCTTAGAGAGGATCATGGAGGAAGCTCATAGCTCCAGATATTCCATCCATAAGGGTTCCACAAAGATGTATCGTGACTTGAGAGAGGTATATTGGTGGAATAGTATGAAAAAGGGCATTGCAGAGTTTGTTGCAAAGTGCCCGAATAGCCAACACGTTAAAGTAGAGCACCAAAGGCCAGGTGGTATGGCTCAGATTATAGAACTTCCGGAATGGAAGTAGGAGATGATCAATAAGGATTTCATCACAGGTTTACTAAGGCTGGATGATTCCATTTGGGTGATTGTTGATAAAATGACAAAATCAGCCCACTATTTGCCGGTAAAGACTACCCATTCAGCAGAGGACTATGCCAAGTTGTATCTTCAAGAGGTAGTTAGACTTCATGGGGTGCCAGTTTTAATTATTTCATACAGAGGTCCGCAATTTACTGCACAGTTCTGGAACTCATTTTAGAAAGGCTTGGGTTCAAAGGTGAACTTAAGTACTGCTTTTCATCCTCAGACCGATGGTCAAGCAAAGCGCACTATTAGACCATAGAAGATATGTTGAAGGCCTGCGTGATTGATTTCAAGGGGAATTGGGATGATCACCTACCTCTCATCGAGTTTGCTTACAACAATATTTACCATTCTAGCATCCAAATGGCTCATTATGAAGCTCTTTATGGGAGAAGATGCAGATCTCTTATTGGATGGTTTGAAGTTGGTGAAGCTGGGTTGGTAGGACCAGACTTAGTTCATTAAGCTATGGAGAAGGTGAAAGTTATTCAAGAGAGGTTGAAAATAGCGCAGAGTCGAGGAAGCCACTTGGGAAGCTGAGGAGGATATGAAGAAGATATACCCACATCTCTTCGAATCCAGAGAAGATCCAAATTAAGGTACTAATCTTTTTCTTGGATTTATTTATAAGTTGGCATGTTGTATTTGCATTTTGCTTGTTGGGTGTTTGAACTAAATGTTAGATGTTACGCCCTTAGCCTGCTAAGATTGATCTCATTCGAGGACGAATGTTCCCAAGGGGGAGATATTTTAACACCCTGCAACTAGAAGGAGGTAGAATTAGAAAGAGTCATTTTTGGAAAGAATGAAAAATCTGGAAATTTGACAAAATTAAGTTAAGTATGAGTTTTGGGTCAACTTCAAACGACCATCATTCTTAGCTAATGATGAGTTAGGTGTGATACAAGATACTGTAAGAAATATCTTTGAATTAACTTTCCAATGCCGCCGAGTTTGTTCAGTTTCGAGTTCGTATGAATGAGATATGTCCATTTGAATTTGGGATGTCTAGATAAGGAAAGTCAAAGTCGGATTTTAGAAGGGTATTATGGTCTTTTCACTACCCAATTAGTTAAATTCATTTTTGGTAATTAAGTTGGGGTCTCTACTGATGGGATTCAATTTACGCTATTGAAAAACAAGTTAGGGTTTTGAGAGGAGAGAAAAAAAGAGGAGAAAAGCGGAGAAAGAACAAGGAATCGTCAAGTTCTTGGATCTAAGCTTGTGGATTTCGTCAATAGGTGATCCCTATGAGATATGTGAGATCAGATAGCGTTGGATTAGTTAACCCACGCGCCAATCATGATTTATTTCAGTGAATTTAGATTCTTGAATGTTTAGAAATTGAGATCTTGATGGATTTGTTTGAAGTGTCTATTGGGTTCTTGATTGTTGGAGTTATTGAGGAGTTCTTGATTTAGATTCATGAAATTAGATTTTGTTTTGAGTAGATTCTTGCATATTTTAGTTATGTATTTGAATCTAAGTGTTTGGGGAAAGAACCAATTGAATCTAGAGGCTTTAGAGTTGAAAAATGAGTAAGAGAATTCATCAAAATTCTTGGGAAAAGGGTGAGGCACCGCACCATTCAGAGCACCCCACAAATTGTTCCGTAGTTGGGGCTCTGGGGAACCGTGCCAACCAGTGCGCCCCAACTTCAGTTCTGAAGTTGGGCCTCTGGTGCCCCGCGCCACTCAGAGCGTGAGGGACGCCAGGTCTTCTACTTTTTCCCACTTATTTCCGTACTAATTCCCTTGAAACGTACCTATGTTTCCTAGTTGATTCCTACACGCTAAGGTACGTCTAGACAACATGATATCATCAATAACATGAGATCATGAACCTTGAATCCATAATTCAATTCAAGGAAAGTTAAGAGTCAAGTCTAGAGAAGTTAAGTCAAGTCAAGAGAAGTTAAGAATCAAGTCAAGAGAATTTCATAGAGTTTTCCAAAAGTCTTTTACAAACATTTTAACTTTGTTTTAAGGCTTGAGTTTTGAGTTGAGTAAAGAGTAAAGATTGAAGTCCATTTCTTCAAAAGAGTATATCGGGACTATGTATTCTCAAAGAGTAAAATGTTTTTCACATTTAAACAAAGAAGGAAACTTTAATTTCCAAAAGAGCCTTTGAGCTGGTTTTCAGTAAAGAGTAAATACTTTCACGATTAAGCAAGAGAGGAAACTTTGATTTCTAAGAGAAGCCTATAAGCTAAGTTTTGAGCAATTATCTCAAACCACAGAAAGAAGTATGTTTTTAAACATAAGAGATTGTATTATATTTTGGGACTAGTATTAAGCATCGATATGGGGTAGAGTTCAGACAACTCCCAGCCCCCATAAACCATGTAGCCATCATGGGTGGAAGAGGGTCATACTTTTTAGATGATTCCTTAGTGCTTTTTAGCATAGACTAGTGGATCCACTGATTAGTCAGGGTTTATACCATTGGCAAGCTATAGGACAGCCCTGTCAGCGTGAGGCAAAACGTTGTATCATCACAATAGCTCTTAAGTGATGGTTGTCGGTTAGAGAAACTCCCGCAACAGTATTATTTTGTATTTTTATATACATTCCAGAGTTTATATTGTATATTTGCGTGCATCCATAGTTACTATTGTATTTCTAAATACACAAAGTTGTTATATATGTTTTAAAAAAGCTTTTCTTTATATTGCACTTGTTTACACTGCTTTATATTAATATGAGTTCAGTTCAGT
Organism: Solanum acaule; assembly: GCA_036250505.1. Lineage (NCBI taxonomy): Eukaryota > Viridiplantae > Streptophyta > Magnoliopsida > Solanales > Solanaceae > Solanum > Solanum acaule. The sequence goes on along the minus strand of JAJOOR010010358.1, from coordinate 17,986 downwards.
TGAGATCAGGTTTGTTCTTCAATTTCTTTCAAGCTTTTGTCTTCTTTTAGAATTTCCCTCTCATACTCGTACATTCAATGTAATGATGTCATTTGGTATGCATTTTTTTATGATTAAGATATAGGTAACCAGGATCAGCATCTAGCGCATCGTTGATTCTAGTTGAGCTTCAGAGTTGTTGGTGAGCCTCCTTGATTCTGGAGGATCCATTTTATTGCTTTCAGTATGTTTAGTTCATTAGGATGTCATGGGTCTTATACCGACGTCCATCTCAGTTGTTAGAGGCCTCATAGACAGTCAAACGTAATTCTTTGGTCTTTTCATTTTCATTCTATTATAATGAGACTTGAGTTGCCACTTTGGCCAGTGAATGTTATTTTAATACATTCTCGGATATCTTTGAGCCTTTAGTTTACTTTTAAAGTACAGTTATGATTGAGTTAAGTCTTTTGCTGAGTAAGTAAGCCAGACCAAGGGTTCGCTTGGGGCCATCAATGATTCTTGAGTGTCAGTCCCACCCAGGGTGTAGACTCGGGGCGTGACAATATGTACCAGTATGTTTCATAGACCAACAACGAAGAAGTAGCGACAGGAGTATACAAGAAATCATTCTCAAATTTTACAAGTTTACATTATACTTATCAGTCAACTTTCACCAAAATTGGATAATCAAATGTCACGTAATGCTCAAACATCAATCAAGCACATAATCAACAAGACTGAATGATATAATAAGATGAAATGCAACATCTTGAGCTAGTATGCCTCAAATGCCAAGTAATCTCTCAATCGTATTTACATGATACTTCTCAGAAATTTCTCGAGAGTTCGTAACTTATGAAGGACTCATGAGGTTAATAAACCAATACAGACGATCTCCACATGCCTGCGAAAGATCTCAAGGCTCTATCATAAAATTAAATTATCCTCAACACGGATAAAATACAGGTGCCTAACACATAATCATAAAATGATTACAACATGGATGATATCCACGTACCAGACCCTTATTCATTCTAGATCTCATGTAAATACATTTGCACTATATAATTAATAAAAGTGGGAATGATAATGCATCTTAATCAGCCAACATCGATATAAAATATAATCACCTCTACTAACACAGATATACAGGTTCAATAAGATACATAAACACACAAAAGCAACCAAGTCAATAATACATCAGTTAATGCATACATGCTTTGACATTCTTTGATTACAATACGTCATTTTTATAGTAATAAACTTTTACTTTTATAAATATGGTACTCGTACCAATTCCGTCACACTATTAGTACGAGATCCTCATCTTTCACCCTTATCCATTATCTATCCCATTTTTAATCTTTCATTAGCAAAATGTTCCTCAATGAAGGCTTGAAAGTTTAAGCATACCTCGAATACCGAACACGTGTCACGAATCCTTAAGATTTTATATTTCTCTTCCGTAAAGATTCAGAATATTTCCAATCTATTAAATATGTATTATGTATGCATCTAAAGTTTCATTCCCGAAATACAACAAACAGAAAAGGAAAATAGCAAGCAAACAATAGTATTTGTATTTGAATTTATGGGAAGGTTACATTTTTTATAAAATCTTAAGAAAAATGATGTATTCCCATGACTCTTCTCTCCATGATTATTCTTGATTTTATGAAGTACATGCGACTCAAAACTTGGAGTGAAGACTTGTTTGTATGCGGAAGACTTGCAGAACACCATGGAAGAGCAAGAATTCTCTATGTATTTCTATGTTTGTTCTTCTTTTTCTTCTTCTTCCTTTTGGTCTTATGAAGACCCCTTTATATAGTTGTGAGCTAGATTTTTGAGGGTATTTCGGTCTTCAAGTAATTTTAGAGGACTTTGGGATTGAAGAGCATGAATTGGCTTGTCTTGTCAACTTAATAGACTGACCCAAATGTAATTTGGACTTTATTTAAGTCATATACTTTGACTTAACTACTAATCCAATTTTATTAATCAGTAATTTGACTTGATCAATATATCATGAATTTATTTAATCCAAAATTTAATATGATTTTATCAATAAAATTTCACTAACTACAAATGTCCCCTTCTTTGAGACTTGTTGCGGTGCTCAACTTGTCGAACCTTTAAAGAAAAGGCTTGAAGTATTCGTGAATTTTTTTTTTTTCTTATGGAGTTTTACAAAACTCTTCATATTTGATTTCATTGGAAATATTCCATAACTTGATTCCAACGGAATTTTTCATAACTCGATTCCTATAGAAACTTACGATAATTTGGTTCCTAGGAAAATTTACCATAATTTTGTTTCAAAGATGGGTTTCATAATTTGTAGGAACACAATTTATGTACTTTTGATTTCTATAAATATCCATGCTCTTACAATGATTGATTGTCAACTTGTGACATATCAAACTCAATTAGCACACATGCGGAAAAAAAAATTCATAACTTGTTGTAGAAATGTCAAAATCACGATTCGTTTGATTTTTTGGAAACTAGACTCACAGAGCTATGACATATCTGAATTTCAAAATCAAAACCCTTCTCAATTGATTGGAATTAAATTTTGAAGTTTGCTATCAAATATGTCTTCTTGTTTTTAACAGCTCTATGCAGTCTCACCAAAACGTCTCTATCATGGTGTAGGAAATTCTGAATGATAAGAGACTTGATTCTATAGATACTAGACATCAAAGTCTACAACATATTTAAAATAAAGTTAAAAGCTATCATGGATTGGCGATAGTTATTTTTTAAAGTTGGTCTTCAATTCTGTCATTATTGTTTTACAAATTTGTGGAGTCTCACCCAAAACATCTTTATCTTGGTGTAGGAGAGCTCGAATGGAGAGTGACTTGATTCTATAGAAAATAAATTCTTAAGTATACAACATATCCAAAATAAAAATAAGTAAAAGTTCGTATGAATTGACCAAAATTTATTCTTTAAATTTAGCGATCTAACTTATTTTGGACAACACTCATGAGTTCACTTCTTTGCATCTTCGCTAAAGAGCCGCATGTTGATTTCCGTATTGATCGAGAAATCTGTCATCATCTACATGGAGAGAGAACATAAAACTCTTAAATCAGTAGGATCACATTCATCATGAGAGTGCGAGAGAATATGCCACATATTTTTACCATGCCTATTAGAAGTTCCATGTAATTGGCACTGTGAGACACATCACTTTTTTTTGTAGGTTTATGATGGACCACAAATAGTCTCAATATCAAACCAAAAAAAGTAAGGGTTAATCAATAATTGACTAGGAATCATTTGGTGCATCTTCGTTTGTAGTTGTGATTTTGACGACAAATCATACTTGGTGCAATATTTTAGCAATTGTGGTTTTGATGGAGACGAACCACACTTCGTGCATCTTTTTTTGAAAATACGCCTTTGACAATGAATTACACCGGATGCATTTTATTTTGTAGTTGTGGCTTTATTAATGAACCACACTTAGTGCATCTTCTTCTATAATCGCACCTTTGATGATAAACAACACATGATGCATTTTCTTTTGCAGTTGCGATTTTGATGACGAACCACCCTTGGTGCATCTTCTTTTGCAATTGCGTCTTAGTGATGAACCACACTTAGTACATCTTCTTCTACAATTGTGGCTTTGATGGTGAACGATAGATGGTGCATCTTCTTTTAGAGTTGCTGCTTTGATGATGAACCGCACATGAAATATCTTTTTTTTTGCAGTTGTGGCTTTGATGACGAACCGCACATGAAATATATTTTTTCCGTCACGACTTTGACGACAAACCACACTTGATGCATCTTCTTTTGTAGTTGCGGCTTTAGCGATGAATCAAACTTAATGCACTTTCTTCTACAATTGTGGCTTTGATGAGAATAACACTTGGTGTATTTTCCTCTAAATTGAAGCTTGGCGACGAATCACACTTTGTGTCTCTTCCTCTGTAGTTTTATCTTTGCGAGAGAGAGATTTTGGTGTAGCATGTCCTAGATTTAGAGAGTAACTACTTTTCATGATCGACTTTACAAATCAAACTTTGAAATATGCCCCCATGCCAAAGATAGAGGCTCACTTATGTCTAGATTGATCCATAAAAATATTTGAAGTGATGATGTTTGACACAAACTTGATAAAGATATCCAAGACGAGTTGACAAACCACTTTTTGATGTTTGATTTTTGTTCTACTCAAATTTCTTTGTATATGATGATATGTCCATTTTTTACTTCCTTATGATTGTTGGTGTGTAAAAACTCTTGCAATTTTGAAGCAATAAAATATATTTGCTTCACATTTCAATGCAAAATATCTGAGTTTTTTCTAATTTGTCTAGGCCATCAAGGTTTTCAATGTATTGAATATTTTTCGAACCATGTACATTTAAACTCATGTAGTCCAAGAGTAAAAACTTGAATATTTAACTTATGTTCATGGAGCTTTTGTTACTTGAAGACTTATCTCGAATTTGTGAAGTATCACGATTTGAAACTTAGCTCGAATTTGAGGAGCTTCAAAATTTAAGACTTAGCTAGAATTTGATGAGCTTCATGGCATACATTTAGACTTGTGCATCCAGAAGCATTTTGTGAAGATTTTGCTCGAATTTGATGTGTTTTGAAAGTTGAAGATTCAACTAGACTTTGATGAACTTTATGACATGCATTTTAGGCTCATGCGTTGAGGAGTATTTTGACTTGAAGATTTTGCTCGAATTTGATGAGCTTTGAAACTTGAAGATTCTGCTCGAATTTGAAAAAGCTTTATGACTTCCAAACTAGCTCAAATTTGACGAGCTTCATGACATTAAGATTTTGCTCAAATTTGATGAGCTTTACGACATGGAGATTTAACTTGAATTTGATAAGCTTTATTACATGCATTTTAGGCTCTTGCACCGAGAAGCATTTTGTTCCAAAGACTTTAGCTTGAATTTGATGAGTTTTATGACATGCATTTTAGGCTTGTGCATCGATGAGCATTATGAATTGTAGTTTATGCTCTTAAGTCAAGGAGCATGTTAACTTACATAGACTCGATCTTCAATTTCAATTTCCTATGAAAGCTTGTCCTTATACTTAATTTCAATTACATTTTCTTCATTAGGTTCGAAGTTGGACAACTCTGGATCTCTATTTGAAATCATACTCATTTCCATATCATGAGCACGAAATGCTAGTTCTTTAATCCTTTTAGGTTTTATGTCTTACAATATGTAATGAAGATCTCAATGCATACTTTGGATGCATATTTCGATCCCAATAGTTTCACTAGGATATCTTTGGAGCTAAAAATCAAGTTCCTCCAATGCTTTATGAAGTCAATGACTTGCTCATCATTTCTTCGACCGGTGTTTGCAATCTCTATCATGCTCACAACACGCCTTGTGCTATAAAAAAACTTGAGGAATTATTGCTTCATCTTCTTCCAACTATCGATTTAACTAGATTTAAGATCCGTGTACCATTCGAAAGTAATTCATGTGAGATATCTAACAAACTACTTAACAAGATAATCATTATATGTTCCAGCATAATTGCAAGTTTCGACAAAGTGTGTTATATGTTGTTTTGGATTTCCATTGTCGTTGAATTGCTATAACTTAGGAGGTTGATAACCATCATTTATCTTTAAGTTATAAATTCTTTTAGAATACATATATGAGAGAAGATATGGACATGGACTCAGATTTCTCTTTAATAGACTCTTTGATGAAGTCCTTTAATTAGCCAATAAGAATCAGACCTCCAATAAACATTTGAAACTCTTTGATGACTTTTTATTATCTTGTGAAGGACTCTCATTTCTCTTGCGTTTCATGAAGATTTTCAAATAATTGAGTGAGTTCTCTTTCCTCCATATTCTCCATCATGTTTGTCAACTTGGTAATTTGGACGTCTCCACTTTTGATGCACTTTGATAGGCCTTCAACTACTTTCTCCTGATTTGCAAGTTGTTCTTCTATGGTGGAAGTTTTGATCACTATCGCTAGTATCTCCGTCGTAGATGATGGAGAATAGCATTGATTTTCCAAAACATGAGATGTAGATATGTTATGCGAAGTAGATCCTGTGCTTAAGACATTATCGTCAGTTAAAGTGAAAGACTTTTTGGACGTAGATAAGCTCAATTGGTCAAAAACCCTCTCAACCATTTCGGTGATGTCTTCTTTTGCGGCTTTTATGAGAGACTTCACACCTTTTGGAGGCAAACCAAAGACAATAGCAGATTTGGACGACACTTGTGAGGCTTGTTGTCCTAACAATTTGTCTTGGTTCCTTATGACATATCCCTTTCTCCGTAGTAACATCAAGGATGTTTCCCACAACAACACAAAATTTGGATCCATCAGTAGATGCAGATGCAGATGTAGAATTCGAGTTGATCTTCTGGGAAGTCATCTCAATGTTCTTGAACTTTGATTTTGGAAGAGGAGATTTTAAATGTGAAGATTGTCCTACTGGGCATGTCAATTTGTATGCATCTAAAGTTTTGTTCCTGAAATAGAGCCAACAGGAAAGGAAAATAGCAAGCAAACAATAGTATTTGTATTTGAATATTTGCAAAGTTTACAATCTTTATGAAATCTTTAGGAAACGAGATGTAAGTTTTTCTCTCCGTGTTTGTTCTTGATTTGATGAAGTACTTGCGACTTAACACTTGAAGTTAAGACTTCTTTGTATGTGGAAAACTTGTAGATCACCAATGAAGAGCAAGGGTTCTCTATGTATTTCCATGTGTGTTCTTCTTTTTCTTCCTTTTGGTTTTATGAAGTTTCCTTTATACAATTGTGAGCTAGGGTTTTGAGGGTATTTCGGTCTTTAAATAATTTTAGAGGACTTTGGGCTTGAAGAACATGAGTTGGGCTCGGCTTGTCAACTTAATGGACTAACCCAACTGTAATTTGGACTTTATTTACATCATATATTTTGACTTAAATATTAATCCGACTTTATTAACTAGTAATTTAAATTGATCAATATATCATAAATTTATAGATTAATCCAAAATTTAATATGGATTTATCAATAAAATTTCACTGTCTACCCATTATTCCTAAGTAAATGAGTCAGTAAAATAACCCAAAAGTTGAATCCAGACATGCAAGGACAAAAAATAGAATATTAGTGAAACCAAATCACCCAAAATCATATAACACAAATTTGTAATCAAGCTCCTAATCTTGATTCTAATTAATATGTAGATTTCATATTTACTAAATTTCAAATATAGGGTTAAGTTTCAATTTCTCCAAATACCAATAGGCACATCCTAATATGAATAAATGAAATAAATTTTGATCACTGAAACAAATTTATATATTATTTAAAATGATAAAAAAGAAGAGATTTCTGAACTTTTGGCTTTAAAAATTCGTGAAAGATATTTGTGCATAAACAAAAATTACCCCCATTTCATGTTCGTGAAACGATAACTTTAAGTGAAAAGAAACACAATACATGTCACAACCCAGAGGTACACCCTAGATGTAACAAGGCGTATAAGACCCCAAGAGGCCTGATACAAGCCACTTAGCATATCATAACATAAAGTAATAGAAAATGGTGCAAAAATTTAAAACATTTTCCAAAACAATCAAAGTTCATAAAATGAAGCGAAAGTCTTTAACACTTGTCTCAATCCATCTAATACATGAAAGTCTAGGGACACAGCCCATACAAAAGTTCTAAACATAAAAGAAAGAAATAAAGGAAAGGTGGTCAAATCCTCGATGCTATAAGGACTCACCAAATCTTCACTTGCTTGTTCTACTAAGATCCTAGCCATGAGAATGGAAGTCAATATCGCCGGACCCTACATTTGATAAGAATGTAGGCAAGAGTATACGTTAGTACAATAATGTACTAAATATGATGGCTAGCATAAATCATCATCATGAGCATATCATAAGCATTAGTCAACATAATACATATACCAAAATCATAAGAGGTACCACATAAAACATAGGCTATAAGCATAAGAGACAATAACATAAATCATAAGCATATCCTAATGCACGTAAATTATCATCTCATAAGAGGAACACTTCTCAAGTGACCTCAACATGTTCTTAGTCAAGACTTGGATCATCACCTCTAGTCATACATATAAAGGACGGTAACTCAAGCAACAATCAAAGCTAATCTAACATCATGCAAGTAAACCTCATATTAGAACATACTTACAATACTTCCTTGAAGTAATCTTGTTTCATCATAAACATGTTACTTTGATTAGGGACTTGTCCCTCTTTAGTCATTCTTACTAATCATGGAAGAGTATCTCTCTACTAGTCCAAGATACATCATCACTCAAGAATGGTTACGATTTACCAATTCAAGGCTATTAAGAAAAAGCACCTCATCATGCTAGACCAAGCTATCATGGAAAGCATACTCTCAGGCAAGTCCAAGCTACTCAAGGAAGGGTACTATTGCTCAATCCAAGCTATCATGAAATGATGTGGCCTCACCAAGTCAAGCTATCATGCAAGCATCCTCTCATGCCAGTTCAAGCTATATTGGAAGGGTATGAATGCTCAATTCAAGGCTATCCATGAGTTCTACCATCTCAAGCTACCATGCATGGTCTTGTCTTACCAAGTCAAGCTATTCATGAAGGGATACCATATCACTACTTCAAGCTATCATAGTTCATACATGTTTTGATTCATTTTAGGGGAGCAAACCTTTCAACCTAGAATCATTTATGTGAGTAAACCTTTCACATCATGCTAAGTATGTGTTCATGAGAATGTCTTTTCAAGCAACACAACATCAATATCATAATCATTTGCACTTTACTCTCAAAGTGTTCATAAAGGATTTACATAGGTTCTATAAGACATGCATAATCTCATACATTCATAACATAAGTCATGTGGTTAAAGTCCTTCCACAACAATCCTATCTACAATTCATTCAATCATATAAGCTTCACTATCAAAGCCTTAACATTCATAGTTCATTATATTAGTTGTACTCTCAAAGCCCTAGAAATCAACATTCATAACTACAAGCCTTACTCTCAAAGCAATACTTCCCATGATCATCACATATGCCTAGGTCTTAAGACATTCTGATCACATGTTTCATTCTTTAAGTAATTCTAATCATGTATCATCATATAGGCTCAATCTCAAGCACTACAAATCATAATATGTCATATAAGCTTTAATAAATCAATTCATGCCAATATGCTTTACTCTTAAGCAATTCATATCTATGTGCTCTAATCTCAAGAAATCTATGATGTAATTCATCAAACCTAGAAGATCACATCTAAGCCCTTAATTTCCCCTTTCATGGCATAAAAACCCAACTATATCAAATTCACCTTAGAATCATAGGTTAAGCCTGGATACAACTATAATCATACTAAAAAGATGCAATTCCATCATAACCAAACATAAGCAATCATAATCCACTCTATTGGATCATAACCCATAACATTAGAAGAAACCCTAATTTGAGTTGGGGAATTCTTCTTCTAAATTGGGAAAAACAAGGGGCTTTATGGATGAAAGGAATCCATGAATGAATAAACCATCATACCTTGATTACAAACCCTCACAAATCTTAGAAGAATGGAGACTTGACTTGACCTAGCTTGAATCCTCTTCTTCTTCTTCTTCTTCTTCTTCACTTTCTAGAGAGAGAATATTTGGGAGAGAATTGGGTTTCTTTTGGGGTCTTTGAGAGAATGACTTAAATGACTTAGATTAGGGGTCTAAAGTACTTATATAGGTGGTTTAGACTAGGGTAAAATGACACCACTTAATGTCTAATTAATTCCGAAAAGGACCATTAAGTCCTCAACTAACTGCCTCACTACCCATCCACGAGACCCCACCGACGGACCATGGAGGTCCATCCATAGTCGAGCGTGGTTTGGGTTTAGACATACTAGAAATTGGGCTTGGACCTACGACCCCCAACCACGGGGCGTGGACCCATCCACGGGGCGTGGGTCCTATCCGTGGTAACTGCCTTAGGCAGATTTCTAGGGTGGTCATCCACGAGGCCCACCCACGGGGTGTGGGTCTAACCATGGGGCGTGGGTGACACTTGAAATTTCTAAAAGTTGCTGAGTTCCCTCTTTTGGATATGGGGTGTTTCAATATCTACCCTTTGGGATCATTCATCCTCGAATGATGTTCTAGGCACTTCTTAAAGGTAACGACTCAAGACTAGCAACTCATCATGCATGCAACCTATCTAAATGAATACAACTAAGGAGAAACTTCATCTCCAAGCTAAACATACTCAATGCATCACAAAGAAATAGGAACTACATCTAACAATCCAAAATGCATGAAATTCAACATTTACTCATGTTCAAGGAGAAACTTACCATCTCCAAGCTAAAATCATGTTCAACACAATCTCATGGAGCTCATATGCAATCTATACTCAAAACATACATCCAAGAAGGAATCTCTCAACTCCAAGCTAAGGCATGTTTCACAACTCATCTCATGAAGTCTATAGGCAACTCATACTCAATGCACTACAAAATGAGGAAAACAATCATGCAACTACGTCTATAAAATAATTGTAATTAAATAAATAGTTTAACACTTCTCACTTAAAATTTATGAAAAGAGTCGTTTATAGAAAAAAAGGTTTTTAGTGTTCAAATCAACCAAACTGATTGTTACAACACATAATATGTCTAAACTTAACCAATCTTACCAAATTCTGACTTAATACATCATAGTTGAAGTTCATGTACACATATATATATGATTAAAGTTCAATATTTTCAACTCTCTCTTTAGTTTTGTCTTCATACAATAGATTCGTTTAACCTCTAATGGTAATTTTTACCTTTGCAACGACAATAGCCACCACAGACTAAAATCCACTGGATGATAGGGCTCCTTATAACTCTCCCCAATTAGTGTGAATTCTATAGACACTAAAGATAAAATTTATAGTTAAACAACAAAGTCCAGAGAAATTCACTCTCACTTTTACTTTGGTATGTGCATCATCTGAGTCGCATCTTCAGACTTTTGGTGTTCATACTCACTTGCTGAAAATTTAATCACCAAGACACAAAACCTAGTATGTCACTCTTCAAATGACACCACCAATAATGTTGCTTCAAGTTACGATATATCTTAGTAGCCCGTGGATGAATAGAGTATGGGTCTCCTCCATGATAAGTCTAGTCAAATCATCTGTCTAAGGAACAAAAATATGACCTTTATCCTAAAAACTTCCTCACCATAAAGAATTGCCTCCTTGGTTTTTCTTTTAACACATTGTCTCAAATCTTACAAAAATCACCATTATCAAACTATTGAGCGCAAATCTGCTCCAATAAGGACGACCTCGCCTCTATGTAAGTCAAAACCCTATTAGATTCTAAATTATCAAGCCTCACAAAGCTATTGGCTAAGGACTAGACATTCATAGGCAAATAATGTGGTCTCACCTGCAAAGAAGCTAGACTACACCTGCTCACCACTTTTTTGACTCAAGGCATCTAATACCATATAAGTCTTACCTGGATAATAAAAGATAGTCATGTCATAGTCCTTAGGTAACTCCAACCATCTTTGATGCCTCAAATTGAGCTTTCTTTGATTGAATATATACCGTAGACTATGATAATCTATGAACACCTCATAATGCACACCATAGAGGTATTGTCTTGAAATCTTCAACACGAAAACTACAACCGCCAAAGAAGAAACAACACTTGGTAATGATAAAGAGGTTAGTTCATTATTAGAAAGCAAAGAATATCCTTTAGGTTTAATAAGTATGATTTGAGTATTATCCTCAATGTTTAGCACTTTCATGCTCTCTTGATTTTGCAAAATCATGCACATCTTTCCTTTTTCTTTGACCTTTGTTTCTCTTGCTCATCTCTTCTTCTTCTTTTTTTTGTGATAATTTATTCTCACTTGAGCTCTCAACCTTTCTTTTTCCTTCTTTTGAATTATCATTTTCCACTCCCTTACTATCCTCTCTCTTTTTTCTTTCAACTCTCCCATTTTTCTATATTCCTCTCCCACTTGAAAAGGAGAAAGAGGGTTAAGAATGTGCTTTTTACCATCCTTAACAAATTCATATTTATTGTATCTTCCATCATGTTTTACCCCTACATCATATTCTTATGGCCTTCCCAACAATACATGACAAGTTTGCATTGATACAACATCACAAAGCACTTCATCATGGTAACTTCCAATCTTGAACTTTATCAACACTTTCTTGGTCAACTTGAGTTAACCACATTCATTGAGACATTGCAACCTATAAGGTTTTGAATGCCTTCTTGTTGGAAGTTTCAATTGTTCCACCATAGATACACTAGCATCATTTGCACAACTTCCATTATCAATGATAAAGAAACATAATTGCTCTTGAAACCTACACAAATTATGAAACAAATTTTCTCTTCGATCAAGATTTTCCTTCGCTAGAACACTCATACTCCTCCTTACAACAAGAACAAGTTTCCCATCATCATTAATTTCTTCTCCATCACCTTCTCCCATAAATTCATAACTACTATTATCCTCTCTATGGTCATCCTTAGATTCATCTTCCGTTTGATAACCACCATCATTCAATGCAATGATAGTTATTCTATTAGGGCATTCATTTGCTTTATGTCCATATCCTTGACATTTAAAACATTTTATTATAGATGGAGTTTCAAGTTTAGCTTTGTTACCTAAATCCTTGTAGTCCATCTTTGGTTTCGCTTTGTCAAAATTGGACTTGAAGTCTTGCTTTGCACCTTTGGGGTTGTCCTAAGTAGGAGATGATTTTCCAACTTCTTTATTTTTTGCCCATGAAGAAGAAGAAGATTGCACTCTTGATTCGTTTTCCTTTTGATGTCCATCCACCTTGAGTGACATTTGATAAGCTTCATATAAAGTAGGAAGACGATGCAAATCTAATGGTTGCTTATCTCTTTATTTAAGCCTGAGATAAATCTTGCCACAAGATTCATCTCTCCATCATTGATATTAGCTCGAAGCCTAGTATGCTCTAGTTCCTCATAATACCCTTCCACACTCTTGCTTCCTTGTTGAAGTTTGTAATACTTTTTGAGTGTATCTTATTCATAATTTTGACCCACAAATCTATCTCTCATTCTTCTTTTCATGTCATTCCAATTCTGTAACAAAATTTCTATTCACCAAAGCATCCCTTTCAATTTTCTCCCACCATGTAGAAGCAAAACCCTCAAGGTGACTTATAGCATAATTCATTTTTTAACGTCGCTCACATTGTTGAGATTATATTGTCTTTTAAGCTTCACTATCCAATCAAGATATTCATTTGGGTCACTACATTCTTTGAAAAATGGAAGTGTAACCTTGATGTTGTTGAATCCTCGATCTTCATCAACATTCCTTCTATTGTATTCTCTACCATCAACTGGATGCCAAGCTCCATTCCTCCTCTTTTTCCTCTCCTACCTAACCTCTTTTATTGATCTTTATCGTTTATTCCATAGCCATAATTATAACCATCAAAAGAATCATGCTCCTCAAGGTTATGTTGGGCTCTCATTTGAGGTCTAATTACTTGTGGTGGAAGATTTGATTGTTGATCTCCCTTTTTTGGAAGTGTCACTTAATTGCGATCCTTCGTTGGTAATGTGACATTAGGAGATAGGGTATCTTGCACAATTAAGTGTGATGGAGTTGCATCAAGAGGAGTCTTACTTGATCCCTCATCATATTGACCACTAGGATTGAAAATCTCAAGTGGTTGCTTTGCGATTTCTTGAGTTCTCACCTTCCTATCCACATCTTCCAATTTTCCCTTCATATTTCTCATGTCTTCCAATAGTTGTTGAAATATCATTTCTATTTTGCTAGAGGGTTCTCCCTACAATTGAGTCATTGTACATACAAAAAGAAATAAAGAGTAAGTAGAAAAAGCTCCTCACCACTCGTTCACTTAATGTATTCTTTTTTTTCACTCACACTCGTGTATCACTCTAATGCCAAGGCTTTTAAGGCTACCCTCCAATGAACTCACTTCACTCTTGCCTTTTACCACTCTTGAATAACCCAAGGTTGAGAGTCAACACCGTCAAATAATTCACAAGTGGTACTACTTCTTCGGGATGGAGTGGAGTTTATGTAAATCAAGAAAGGACATGGAAACAAATAAGCATTCAACAAAATAAAAGAAAAAAAATTGGCACGAACAAGAAATAGTTTGAGTTAAGTATGAACTAATACTCAAAATAAACTAGCTAGAGTTAATTAACAAAAGTAGAGAAATAAAATTGAGAAATAAAAGCATCTAATCTATTAGAATCCTCAAGAAAGTAGCAACCTTACTTGCAAATTCTAGGACAAAATGTTGAAATTCAACAAAGGGCTTCCAAACTCTCAAGTTATAAAGATAAAAAAAATGAAAAACTTGGATGAAAAGATGAAGAAAATTTGAATCAAGCAACAAAATCAAGTCAAAGTCACACCCAAGCTTCAATGAATGTTACAGAGAAAAGCAAAAGTAAGACGATGCCAAGATTGATTGTGAAAGAGGAAAATAGCCGATGTAATGTCAAGGAGGGCAGAAAAGTCACTTAAATTTTAGATATACCATACCTGACCCTGAGCCTACATTACAAGCTAAGAAAGTCCTATAGTGATCCTAATCTAACGGTTTGAAAATCAAAGTGTAGAAAATAAGGGCAAGCATGTGGTATTGTGCATGTATTGTATTGAATTTATGAGTGTGAGCGTATACTGAGTTCCTAAAATTGAACTATAATTCAAATTTTGTGTGAACAAAAGGATTCCTTTGTGGCGAGGGCACAAGTTACATTATTGAAGAGTTAATATCTTGGTGATTGTTATTTGTGTATGTGAATGTTTCTATTGGTACATCTATGTCAAAAATTGATCTGCATATGTGATGAGTCTCAAATTTTGAGGGCTTTGGTTTGATAGTTTTAGTGTCCTTGAATGCCTAATTTATGCTCTAAATGATGTTAAAGTGTTGATTTGTAGCATTTAAGGCTAAGGAGCAAGGCAAGAACACTACTGGGCAAAAAGGAACAAACAAGCTGAAAAAGTGAAGAAAAGCGATCATGGTGATCGCCAAGACCACTCGGCGCACCGCTGAGTGGCTCTTTAGCTCGCTTAAAGTACCATCGTGCCAGCCCTGGTAAAGAACCAACTTACCAACAGAATTGGGCAATCAGCGAATCGGCAAACGACTCCGCGATGGCAACTTTGATCGCCTAAAGTCATAGAACCTTGAAGGCTGATGACCAATGCAAAATGGCGATGGAAGGGAGCAAAGGGGGATCGCCAACCCGTTCGACGAAGCCCGACTTATGTCGCCCAATGGCTTTTCAGGCCAAAAATTGGGAAACTATAAATTGAATTTTGAACTGAAGATTTAGTATCATGCTATCATTCAGTAGAGTTTTCTTTTAGTTTTTGAGTTCCATTGTAGACTTTGAAGCTTTTGAGGCTCAAACCTGAAGATTTGCAAGTGGGTTTTTGAATTTACTCAATTTGGAGCATAGTAAAGTCTTGGGAACCTTTACCCAGATCATGGCTAATGTATTTGGGAACCGTTTCTCTATTTTTATGATGTGTAGCTAAAACCCCAATTCTTGGGGTGTGATCATGTGATTATGGGCTGAATTAGCTTATTGGTATTGATTATTACTTATTTAAATGCTTAATAGAAGTGGGTTTAATTGATAGTTGTGTTTTAAACTAAGAATTGTAGTTGCAAATGCAATTCAAACTTAGAGTTCTGGGCTTGCTTGAAAAAAGGGTTTTAGAATCAAAGCTTTCAATTGATGATTGTAGTTATTGGGTTGATATAAGTTTAGCTCAAAAGAGTAAATCCTAACCTCAATTCTACCTATCTAACTCGTGAGAGTAGATGAATTAAGGTAGGGTTGTTCTTATTTGCTAAGCTTGTTGATGTTCGAAAGAAATCACTTGAATCGTGATAGTTGTTCGAGAAAAAACTATCTCACTTATAGTCTAGCCTACCCATTGATATTTAGCTATTTATTAGTAATTTCAATCATCCATATAGTGAAATTTGCCTATAATCAATCACATCCTGAGAATTCCTCTTTATATTGTTATTTCCCCTATTTTCATTCTTATTTTAGCTATTAATTACAAACCCAAACCCCTCATTTTACATTCAGTGTCACCCCTTAAGATTTGTTTGCATGTTTTCGATAATTTATATTCCTATAACCGATTAGACCACGTTTGCAATTCATAATTGAAATTGAACATGTACCGCTCCCTGTGGGTTCGACCCCAACCTTTTGTTGGGTTATATATTGGCTAATGATCGTTTACACCTAGAATTAGATGAGGTGTACTTGAGACGTTAACCAATGTGTTGGCTTGTTGTTGAATGTAATGATTGCACTGTGCTGAATATTTATAAAGGAAAGATGAGTTTTCAGAAAATGTCCTATGATTGCTTGAGTTTTTGGGTTGCTTCTACATAGTGTTGTTTAGTATAAATAGTGTCATTTTGAGTTTGTTGTGTTGCTTGAGGACAAGTAATGATTTTAAGTTGAGGGGGTGGATGTACCGTTGATTTACGGTAATTTTAATGCTTTAAAAATGAGGTTTTGCCCGTGTCATAAGCATGTTTTAGTAGATGTGATGGTATTTTTCTTGAATTTTACAATAAATATGTCTTGGAGTAGTTGGCACTAAAATGTTGCAGCACTAAGGATTTTTTGTGTTTTGACGACTCGACCTACGAACCGTAGGTTGATCTACGAATCGTAAGAATGAGTCGTAGTTTGAAGTGTCGATTCTAGAGCTAAGTGTAAAGCGACAGAAGACACTAACGAGCTGTAGTAGCTTATACGAGTCATACAATTGAATCATAGAAAAGTTTAGAGAGTTTGAGTTTCAATACCTTAATGACGGTTAGTCAGGACGAGTCATACAAAGGTCTACTGGCAGTAGATCATGCCTGTAGAAATTTCTCTTATATTGAAGTACAAGTTGTTGATTGACAGAAGATACCTACAAACCGTAAGAGTTCCTACGAGTGGTAAGTGTCAACTGTAGAAACGATTGCCCAAGCCGGTTTTCCTATATTTTCTTTTCCCACTTTATTTAGGATTGTGTCTTTTATAAATTTAGTTGTATTTTTTGTTTTTGAGTGGTTAGATGTTTTGAGACTTTTCTTTTTGGCTTTGAGAATTAACTTGCAAACATTTTTAGCATTTAATTCTTAAAGTGTTGGTTTATAAAATTTATTTTTGTTCATCAATTCAAGATTCTAGATTTCATCTACTCTAATTGTAAGTTCGTTGTTTATTCTATTAATCATATTATGAATTGTGATCACTTAAGCATGAGTAGCTAAATCCACAACTAGGGTTGTGGGAACCATGAGTAATTAACAAAGTAGACCTAATAATTAAGTAATTCTTGAATAGTGTTTATGCATGTATTGTTGATCTCTTTGTTTTGAATCTTTTTTAACAGTGCGCAACATTAGAACTCTCCTGATTCCTACTTTCCCGATCAAGGAAGTAATGAATGGGAAAAGAGATTAAATAACGGGGATTTAGCATTGAAAATCCGTTATCTAATAGCCTAACCCAAATATGTGAGGGCTAATCTAGGGTCAAGGGTAAGTGTTAGTAAAGCATACACCCGTAGACCGACTAAGTTGCGTGGTGAAATTCCCTACTTGGATGACCAATCACTTAGGATATACCTAACTTACCGACTTTGCATGACAAAAGGGTTACTATAGTAAGGTTTACTGAGTTAAGAACTTGTGGGGAACACATATGCCCTAGTTTCATCTCATATTGATATTACAAATTGTAAATCTTTTTACTTGGTTACTTGTTACTACAAATCAATCAATAATTATTTTGTCTTATAAACCCCCTCCCCACTTACCGACTTTGCATGACAAAAGGGTTACTATAGTAAGGTTTACTGAGTTAAGAACTTGTGGGGAACACATATGCCCTAGTTTCATCTCATATTGA